>CAUYRT010095857.1:0-34321 GCA_963574885.1 Lepilemur ruficaudatus
AGTTAATGGCATAAATCAATTTTAGAGGAATTCCTTTCCCCTATTGAGACCCCTAATTCTGCTCCCCAACTACTTTTCAAGCATGTCCCACCCCTCCACAGTGCCCACCACGTCGCTCAGACGTGGGTTTACCCCCCACCCTCCAATTCCCTAGTGTTCACTCCCACCCTTTGAGCACCACAGTGTTAATCAGTCAATACCAGTTTGATGGCGAGTATAAGCGGGGCCCATTCTTTGGGTCTTGTGTCACCTCACTTCGAATAATGGGCTCAAGCTTAATCCAGGACAATACAAGAGGTGCTAACTCGCTGTCATTTCTTAAAATTGAGTAATATTCCATTGTGAACATATACCAGATTTTAACGATCCACTCATGAATTGACGGGCACTTGGGTTGTTTCCACGACCCAGCAATAGTGAATTGTGCTACCATAAACATTCGGGTGCAGATGTCTTTATAACAGAATGTCTTATGCTCTTTTGGGTAGATGCCTAATAATGCTATTGCTGGATCGAATGGTAATTCTAATTTTTGCTCTTTGAGGAATCTCCAAATTCTTTTCCACAAAGGTTTCACCAATTAAAGTGCTCTTTTTATCTATATGAAACTACTGAAGTGGCAATTGAGTCCATGCAATTTTACAGTATTTCAAGGTCATTGGAAACTATTAGTAAACATAGGTGATTGCTACTAAGAAAGGTTCTACACTAGTTCATGGTGTCTTTTTTCTGTTTCAAGCCTCTCACATAATTTTTGAATATTTATATAATTTTTAAAATGTGTCATTTTGAGCATGGTCAGCCACCTTGTTTTGTTTGGAATTCAAACTAACTAGAATGTAAGTGTCGTATAACATACGTTCCACAATGGCAAGGTTGTCTCTCTCTTTTTGTTTCCTGAGGTATCCTAGGAGTCTAGAACAATGCCTGGATTATATTGAGCACTCAGCAAATATATGTTGATTGAATTAAAAGTTTGTCTCTGAGAGATTACTTGGTAGATATCTTTACTAACTCTAAAATTAGTAGTTTAAACATTGGCTCTCTTATAAAAAGCATTATTTGGTTCTTCTAACTATGAGATGCCAAAAGAAAATTTCCATTTGTTTTCTCTGTTTCTATGTAGAATGGGCACAGTTATTCTGTGTTGTATATTAAACATGCTGGCTCTGTAGCCAGATTGCTCGGGTTCAAATCTCAGCTTTACCTTTTACTATCTGTGTAACCAAGGTCAGAATAAAAAATTTCTCTGTACTACTATTTTAATAATAGGAAAAAGTTTTAATAAAAGTAGTTAACTCATAGAGTTTTGAGGAGACATTTAAAGAATCTAGAAGAGAACTTAACACCTAGTGAGCACTCAGCATGGTCAATCTTATTGCTGGTGCTAATGTGCAACACCTACAATTTAATTTTCTCATGCTGGATATTTCCATTGTGTTAGGATTAATCCAAAAATTTAAAGCTGAGTTATTTTCTTAGCAATTGAGAACTATCTCAATGTTGTAACTTGACTATGTCTATATTATATAGATGCTCATAGAATATATTTTAACTGATATATGAATGAAGGAATATATCACTATGCTAGCATTTGACTTTTTTGTGTATTCTTCTGAATATACAGATCAAACTTTTCCTGTGCTAGTGCATATACCAGGAGATTAGTTGATATAAAAATAATTTTATATTAAATGAAGATTTAAAGTAAAATAAAAATCTTTCTACACTTTAATTTCTGAAAGCCAAGAATTTAAAGAATGCAGGTTTGTGTATCTCTGTTAGTACATTGAAACATTTTATCATAAATATCTTTAAGGCTTTGGAATTTCATCAAAAGGTGTTTAATAGAACTTAAAAAGGATTTTTATTTTTGTTTTTTAGTTGACATTGGAAATTAGTACTAGAAATTAGATATGCTCATATGAATATAAGTTTCCCAAGGTATATAACTTCCTGCTATTCATTATATAATCTCTTAATTAACCTTCAGCATCTGACATCATGTACCTGAACTTTAGGTCACTTGAGTTTCAGTTAAAAAAATTAAAGAACTCCTTTCAATATTAAAATAATAAAATGTTTAACATTCTTAGAAATTTTAAGAGTGGACTTTGAATACTAATTCTCCCCACATTTTCAGTTGAGTCTTATTTTTGTATACTGAAAGTATTAAGTTTATGTGACAAAATGTTTTGGTCATCCACAAAGCTATTGTTTCATGCAGTGGAATCATATGTGTAATTTCCTTGGGGAATAATATTTTTAAAATGTTGATGCACTTCAAGTCACAGAAAATGTCAAATGCTTTCAAAACTGTAAGAGGCAGATTCATGTTCAACAAAAACTTTCAGGATTTCAATCTTTAAGTAAAGCAGCGAAACAGATTTGATCCATTTTTTTTGATCCTCTGTCATTACCTTCTCAGCACCTATGACATTTTGACATCTTTTCAATGATCAAAAGCAGTTATATATTATTTCTCAATCATTCCTTTTTGTATTCAATAAAAGAAACATAATGACATAATTCAATACAGTCAAAGAAAATAATACCTTATTTCAATTATATTCAGATTCTTGCTATTACTTTTGGCATTGTCATTTTATTCAAATAAATTACGAAATTTTCAGTCACATTTTAAAATTTTGATTTAAGCAGTGCAGAAAGCTCTTGCACATTTTTTATTTCAAATGATCATAACCAATGTTGTTGTTTTTTTTCAAATGATAATGCAAATTAGGGCATTGTAGGGCAAATTACATCAAGGGATGCTAGCCTTCCAGGCTTAGTAAATGCCTTTTCTTTGTCCATAGTTGCATTTTAGGTGCAAAATGTATAAAAACTATTTGTATTGGGTAATTTTTAAGGAAAATCTTTGTAGCTATGAGTTTTAGCTCTGCAGTGAGTTAGTGGTTTGGCCCATTTACTGTCATTTCATTATTACGATTTTTGAAATAGGTATAATTCCTTATATTCCCCATGAAAAAATAATCTGTGTTCTTATATATTACACTGGACAAAACTTAAATAAGTAAAATATTGCATTTCAAAGCTGTGCTTGCACTAGTTCATGTAGTTTGTTTTTTCTGTTTGTTTTAATCTGAGAGATTGCCTTGCTACATTGCACTTCCTTAATGCTATTAAATTGATTACAAAAAGATGATTGTATATCACTGGACTATGATAGACTAAGACATTTTATTTAAATACTTAATTAACATTTCTGATTTTATTTCCTTGTCAAACTCACTTATAAATAAATATATTACATTAAAACGCACATCTTTAAAAATTGCATGAAGTCTTATTCATTTATTCAAAGTTCTTAAACTCTGATGATTGTCCTAGCTAAAAATAGTATAGTCTTTGAGATGTTCATTTTAGAGCTGACAAATGCCAGGATCTGTATATGAAAATGTAAAATAATTTATGTCATGAAGAGAAAGAACACAGTCTCCTGCAGAGATTAAGTGTCTTTAACACCAGGACTAGCCTGTCTTGTCTGCGCCTAGAACAATAGATACTTCCAATCTAGCATGACATTTCGATGACAGTCTTTATCCTCCATTGTCAGTTAAAATATGAGTAATATTTTTTTTTGAAATTTCCCCAAAGTACCAGATATACTACAATTCCCAGTCGTGCACTTGTTTGCAAGGCAGAACTGAAATCAACTAGAAAATTCAACTATTTAGTTATACAACAGTGACCAGAGAATTTCACAAATGCAGACTCACCCACAATGTTCTTTGAACCAAATCTGCTAAACTATTATCTAACATTTGAGCAGTGAAGCCTTCCCACTTCTAAATAAAGAACCATTCTGAATAGTTAATGTTTCATTTTAATATTCTTGCCTAGTGTTTAAAAACATAATTTAAAATGTTGTAACCACAATGGGCTTCTTGAATATATTTTGAGTGACAGCTGGTAAAATGTTCAGACTCTGAACACATATGCACATTTTAATCTTTGTTATTTTTCTGATATACTAAGAACATCTAATTTTAAATATTATAGTAGCTGTTATCAAAGATATTTGAATTATTTTAATAATTTTATTTTAAATAAAATTGTTTAGTAATATCAGTGCTAAAGTATACGTACTACAGTTAACATTTGCTAATTTTTATTGAGGGTATATATAATGGTGCTTCATTAATTAAAGAAACACATTCTGAATTAGTTCATATACACAATACAAACTAAAACAAAAAGATGATATAAATTCAGTGACAGGTGAAATTTCACATATGAGAAAGACCTATGTTCAAAATGTATATTTTAAACTATAAGTAATATTCCTGCCTTGTTAAAAGTTAAAATACATCATTTAAAAAATGATTTTTTGTCAGTAGCAGAAAATAGTCTAACATAATAAAAAGCGTGTGATATGCTTGATTCTTTATTTTTGTTCCTACTTTTAAAATAAATTAAAATAGATACACAGGGAGTATACCAGATTAATAGAATGTGCTATATCTTTATTTCAAAATTAAGGAAAAGATACTGGACAATTTGATTTAAAGCATTCTTATCCACAGTTACTCCATTCTTATGTCCATGAAGATGTTAGATAAAATTCAAACTATGTAGATTTATTTTGGCCTTCCTTATATTTCTTGATTTACTAATAATACTTAAAGATTAGAGATCATGAATGTCATTGAATGTCACAGTCTTTCCTTAATTTAACTAACTGCTTTGCATGTATATAACATCAATTCCACCTACCATATGGCCACCATCACTTCGATGTTATTCCTGTACCAGGTATACTTTATTACTTCCTCGTCACCTAACATGATGCATCCTTAAAGATATGGTCCCATTTCTCTTATCCATGCATTATTTCATTCGTCCAGCAAAGCTCCTTTGAATACCTACTAAGTGACAGATGCTTGTCCTGAGCTTTGGTGGTGGACAAAACACAGGTCGTGCCTTTTGAAAGTGATTTCTCAAAGGTGCATAACTTTTTCTTAGACACCTACGACGGAAGAGAGTCCTCTAGTTTGTAGAAATTCTATAGGCCTTATAGTCTATGAAATTTTATTGCTGAGTTTATTCAGCCATTTGTGATAACAAATATCTTTTCCTGTGCATATCTTGTCTCTAAAACTAAATTATGTGTATTCTTTCCACAATGCTGCAGTCAATGGAGTGTCACACTTGTTTGTAGAATGTTTTTGCCCAGAACCGTTTTCCATTTGCCTATTCTCTCATTTTATTCAGGTTTCTGCCGAGATACCACCTTATCAGAAGGGCCTTTCAAAATTTCACTATCTAAGATAGTACTTTATACCACATCAGCCTCCATCCTCTTACTTTGGTTGATTTTATTACACATTGCAGATAAACTACTTGGTGTATGACATATTTGTTAAATTTTTCCTTTCCCCAATCACGGTACGATATAAATTCCATGAGAGCAAGGACTTTATCTGTACAATTGTGCTTTATTTCCTTTTTGGCACAGTGGCTAGCACATTAGGTACTCAATTAAAATTTGTTGAATGAATGAAAGAATGGTTTATTGTATCCAGTCAAATGTATTATTTTATTTATAATTGTTGCTAAGAATAGAACTGATAGGAAAAAGCAGTGTCATTCTAATTTCATAGAGTGTACTGTTTCTTTTAGATAAAAGTTAATAAAATGAAATACAGAAAATTATTTCAAAATTTGAAACCGGATTTTCAAGTACAACTCAATGTTGATTGGAACTTGAAAATGTGAACTGCCTAGCTCTAACTTGAACATTGACAACTTTCTATCCTGAGGATAGTATGTATATTTTTGAATGCCAAGAGCAAATTTAACTCTAGCTCTTGAGATGCAAAAAGTTTGAATTATGTTCATATGCTATTTTTCCAGTGTCCTTAGAAAAAAATAATCTGGTTTATATTCACACTTCATGATAATTCTTATGTAAATTCCCTTATTGCATCATTGTTACTATAATTTCCCTCCCTCATTCTCCCAAACAGGCATGGGTTTATGGCATACATTGCATTTTCACAGATATCTTATATGATGCATTTAAACATGTAATGCAGACTGAGCAGATGGTGAATTTTACAGTTTCATTTAAGCTGTGAAATAATGGTTCTAGAATTTGAATACAAATTTTTTATCCTAAATTTATGTTTAGAATTGTAATATATCATATTTGATCCATCTTTAAGAGACGGTGGTATAAAAAGTGTATCTTCAATAGATTTTGCCTAAATTTGCATAGTTTTAATAATGAAAATGTAGCTGATTAGATTTATTTAAAAGAGGTGACCCTAAGTAAACCAAATAAAGTAAAAAATACATCAATTTTAGCAATTTAATTAATTGGTAAAATTATCCAAATCATTACAGACATCTCAGAGCAAAAACTTTAAATGTGCACCTGGGTTGTCCCTTGACTCTTTTTTCCTGCTATTAAAATTCTATCTTTTTTATTTATTGGAATTGGAATAATAATTTATTCCAATTTTTATTCCACTTGCTTGTTATTCATTTTGTTGCTTACTTCAGTGAGGATTTATTGTATTTTTTCTCAATTTAGAGTGTTAACTAGAGCCTGATTGTAGCTTTATATCATGGTTTGTCTTCTTTCATTTTGGTGACATTACTCACTGCCAAAGTGGTATGTTTTGTGTTTGGTAGGCTATTTGCTTTTTAAAAAAACATTGTCCGTTGGATAAGAGATTTCTGTTTTTCTACCTGAGGATCTCTCTCTCTTGTGGGTAATAATAACCTCCTTTTTTATGGTCCTTGATTTACTATTCTGTTTCCCTGCATCAAATATGGCTTCTGTATAGGAGGTTTCTTAACATTCTACTATAATTAAAAGGTTTTGTTTGTATGATTACTTTCCTACAGAATATTTTTGAACAACTTTATGCCCTTAAAAAAAGAGAATAAAAATTTATATAATTATAAGTTAAATCTTAGGGTTATTTATTTACAAAATGATATAATTTACTCAATGTGTCACTGTATTTATTTGTATGATTTGGGTGGAGGTGGTCCCTGCTAGTTCAATCTACCATGTGTGTAGAACACGCTCTCTCTTTTTAGCTCTACTTAATTCCATTTTCACATAAAGAACTAGACTTATTAGATTTATTAATGTTCCAGTCTATAATGTAAGATTGTGAGAAATAGTCACCACTAAACCTTTCCAAGCTTGTAGGGCCTTTGGCTTTTACGCAATACAATAGTCATTACGAGACAAACTTCTTTTTAGTTACAGCACAAACAGAAGTAGAACTTAATTCACTTGCGTCACTTACCCCCTCTTGCTCACCCACCTAACATCTGTTTTACAACTGTGGGCATGAGAACTTTGGGGAAATATATTTTCTAAAACATGAGAGGTTCCCAGACAAAAACATATGTGCCAACTACTGTTGGGGTCCCTTAGGGACCCCTACTCACTATGAAAGTGATATGTTGCTGCTAAACGAACTTCTCAAAGTCCAAATCTCATTATGACATCCCCATACTTAAAAACCAACAAAAAGATTTCCATCAACTTCAGAACAAACTCTCAAATCCTTTCTAAAACAAACAAGATCTTTTATAATCTGGACCCTGCCAATATTTCCAGATTTATCTTTTTCCACATTCATATTTCAATCTTTAGCCATATTAAACTCCTTGAATTTTCTTTAAAGTGACTATTACCTAATATCTATGACTAATGTGATCTTCTTTATTCCTTGAATGTGCTCAATCTCATTTCTTTAATCTGTCCAGTACTGATCTCTTTTAAATGTAGAGATAAAATTATGAGAGGATATTTGATGACATCTCTTTCCCAATTTGATGACATCTCTTTCCCTATGGGCACAGTTCTAATGTGGTGTCCACTGTGTATGTTCTCATTACATAACTTTATATTTATTATCCTTTATTGTGATGATTGGTTTATGTGTCTTTCTGCAAATTAGACTTTGTGTTTTTTTCTGAGCAAGAATCATGTCATAATGATCTTTGTGTCTCCTATTTCTAGAAATTGGATATGCTTAACAAATGTTCTGTAAAGTATTTTTTTTTTTTTTTTTGAGACAGAGTCTCACTGTGTTGCCTGGGCTAGAGTGCCGTACCGTCAGCCTGGTTCACAGCAACCTCAAACTCCTGGGCTCAAGCGATCCTCCTGCCTCAGCCTCCCAAGTAGCTGGGACTACAGGCATGTGCCACCATGCCCGGCTAATTTTTCTATATACTTTTAGTTGTCTGGCTAATTTCTTTCTATTTCAGTAGACACAGAGTCTTGCTCTTGCTCAGGTTGGTCTCAAACTCCTGACCTCCAGCGAACTTCCCGCCTCGGCCTCCCAGAGTGCTAGGATTACAGGCGTGAGCCACCATGCCCTGCCTCACACTCTTAACTCTTACAGGATTTCCTCTATGATGGTGTATTAGTTTGCTCAGGCTGCCATAAAAGTACTGCAGACTGGGTGGCTTAAACAACAGAAATCTATTGTCTCATAGTTTTGGAGGCTTGAAGTCCAAGATCAAAGTGTTGGCAGGGTTGGCTTCTCCTGAGGCCTCTGTTGTCTTGCAGATGGCTGCCTTCTCTCTGTGTCCTCATGTGGCCTCTTCTCTGTGTTCCCACATTGCTGGTGTCTCTTATGTGTCCTAATCTCTTCTTAAAAGGACATAAGTCAGATTGGATTAGGGCACACCACCGAAATGGCCTCATTTTAACTTAATCACCCTTTAAAAGGCCTTATCTCCAGGGACAGTTGCATTTTGAGGTTAAGTTTTCAACATACGAATTTTGAGGGAGATGTAATTCAGTCCATAACAGATGGCTTTTTAAGGCGTCAGGAAGGGGTGAGTGTGTGGGGCATTTCGAAGAGCATGTAACTGTAATTGAAGAGAGCAGAAGAAGGAGCTTACTAGAGAAATGTAGCCTTAGGGTCAGCTGAGGTTGGAGATCATTCATTTATATCCATCCTGCCCAATTATCTGAGTCGCTGCAGCAACAGTCAGGTATATGTGTGAAATAAAGAACGAGACTTCTGTGCTTTGATGAGGCTGCCGGGGGCTCACGTGGGCTTATTAACCCAGCCAAATGACCATCTCTCCTGTACAAGATTGAAATGTAAATGGGTTTTATTCACATCCTTGGCATAATTACAGATTACTATTTGTCAGGGACCTTCTGGCTGTTCTCAAATAGTTGAAAACATGAAAGTTAAATCTATGACTGCTAAAATTTTTGTTGCATTCAGCAATGCACAGATTGGCTCAAACGTTTTTTCCAATCTGTTCTATACATTATCTTTCGTGATTACTTACCACTTTCTTCCTTTTTCTCTCCCCCCTTTTCTTCCTTTTATCCATCTTCGCTCATTAATAATTTATTGAATCCCTACTAGGTGTCTGGAACTAGAGATAAAGAGTCCACAATTTATTGTACGTCTCTATACAGATATATTTGTGAATAGTGTACATATGTACAGATATGTATACTGTATATACATATATGCAAAACACCCCAATGACAAGTGCTAGTAATAAAGTTTTAATTCATTTGTTCATTTAACCCTACAAATATATCAAGTCCCTACTAAGTGCCAGGCAGTGTGTTGGGCTTGGGATAGAGACATGAGTTACGATATAGTTTCTGCCTTCAAGAAATTTACAACCTGGTATTAAAAAAAACAGTTAAGTAAATAAAGACAATACAATGTGACTTTAGTAAAATATTAAGAGATTTCAAAGAAGGAAGTGACTTTGGTCTCTGCTTTCCCATGCATGTTTGGATACCCATTGAAAGGAGCCATTGCTGCATTCTAATGAAAGAAGCCATAAAAAGAACATCCATTCATTTCACAAACATTTTCGAATGCTTGTAATTATTGTGTAGTGACAGTTTTATACATCTTGAATTATGAGCAAGCCACGGAGTTGGGGGATCTGTGGCTTATGTGTCCTCATTTGAACTTATCGTCCATACCCTGTAGTATCATGAACTCCCTTTTTAGGTGGTGGAGTGATTATTCCTGAAGTTCTCTACAGCAGCAGCCCCCAACCTTTTGGCACCAGGAACAGGTTTCATGGAAGACAATTTCTCCATGGACCGGGGGAGGGGGTATTAGATTCTCATAAGGAGTGTGCAGCCTGGATCCTTCACACGTGTGGTTTACAGTAGGGTTCGTGCTCCTATGAAAATCTAACGTCACCACTGATCTGACAGGAGGCGGAGCTCAGGTGGTGTTGTGAGCGATGGGGAGCGGCTGTAAACACAGATGAAGGTTCCCTCGCTGGCCTCCTGCTGTGGCTCTACAGAAACCTTCTGAATTTTAAAACTTGAGAAAAGTCACAGTAAGAAAGCATTACTCTGATGGTGGGTGAGCAGAAACCACGTGCTCGCCCAGCATATAGTTCAGATATTTGGAGCTCGGAACTATGTGTTAATGTGAGGGTTCCTTGTAAAGTGATTTAGAAAATATGAACAGCAGATCAAAAACACTGAGAAGGAAATGGATTTTTGTAGATTATGTAGTTGAAACATTTTCAGTATCATCTATTTATACTTTATCTGAGGAAAACTGTTATTTATAACCGAACACTTATGGGGTTAATGGAGATACTGGTTATAAACCTGCCAATTTCTTGGGAGCTGACATGCTATATGCACTCAAGGAGGTATTATCTGCAATCTAGACTTATTTCTTTGGGAAAATGCTAACCACATTATGGAAATAGTTCAGATGGTAGAAGGGAGAAAAGGCAAATTTGATAAATGGAATATGTAGGATTTGGAATCAATAATTAACCTAATAACTGCTGAAAATTGCTTTGATGCCATGCAATGAACGTTCACTATCTGCATGTTGGCTTCATTTCAAAACTGTATTCTAGAGTACGTCATAGAGGAAAGAGCACTGGATTGGGAGTCAGGAAATCTAAATGCTTGTCTAGCTCTGCCATTGACCACCTGTGTGCCTCATTTTCCCCATCTTTAAAATGATGTGGTTACGGGAAAAGGTCTCTAAGGCCCTTCCAGTTCTGACATTTTATTGTTCTGTGATTCTATGTCCCACACCTATCAAGAGCATTTTGATTTTCTTTAAGTTGCTTGCACTGGCCTTTCAGTTAGAATGCATCCAGGAGCTTATGTCCTTGGGCTATTGGGAACAGTAAGGCCTTGCTTCTCCAGGACTTGATATGTCTTCTGTTAACTGCTGACAGTGAGCCATACCACCTAAAAGGCTCCCTTGGGAGCCTTAAAGATTGAAAGGACAAATGGACAGTATTGAGAACTCTGTGGAAGAGGAGACCAGAGAGACGTTGATCATCATGGCTCCTTGGGATTTGCAAAGAGGAATGACTAGAACGGGGCCCTTCACTACAGCCAGGTCAAAGGTCAGGTCAGGAATGTGGACAATGCTGGTGATTCCAGGTAGGTCTAGGAGGGTAAATAAACCTTTTTAGTCCCTCCTGAATCTTGACAAGATCTGGGCAGCCATGCTCAGAAAGCTATTAGAAGTCTCTTAATTCATGAAATTTTTTGGAAGAAAACGTAACATTTAAAAAAAAATGTTTTTATTACAGCACAATCATTGTATTCTTAATACTCACCATGTTAATCTACTCTTAGTATGTTCTCACAGTTCAAGCATTAACTAAACGTGCTTTCGTGATCACGTGTTGAGTTAAAAATCTGGTTTCAGTTGATGCCATTGTGCGATGGACTCCCTATATTTTAGGATTTTTAGAGTGGTGTTGGAAGATCTCTAAGTTTTTGCCTTCAATTTTAGTTAAGCAATATTAAATATAATTCTCCGGCAGCAGAAATTTATATCTATTATTATTTTGCTAATAATAAGCTAACTTGGGGTGACTAGAAAATGATTTGGAGTACTGCTTTTCTTAGTGATTAAAAAAAAGCAATGGATAACGTGTGACTAGGCTATTAAGCCAGATAACTAATAATAATTCTGTGTGCCGAATACAGTTAGGAATTAAAAGGTTTTTTGTAATTGTTTTTATCATGGAATTCCATTAAAAATTTACGTATGTTCCTTAAAATACTGATTAAGTTTCTGTACATAATCATTTTTAAAAATAACTGTATGCCTAATACATATTACAAGATGATTCTTCCTCTTTTTTTTTTTTGTTTTTTTTTGTTTTGTTTTTATCTAGTTGCTTCCAAGATCCGGTACTTGCAGGAATATCATAACCGGGTTGTTCACAACATTTATCCTGTACCATCAGGAACAGATATTGCAAACACCTTGAAATACTTTTCTCAGACCTTGTTAAGGTAAGCTTTAAAATATCCTCTACTTTGAGAGAATTATTAGGTAGTACTGCTGAATTTTTTGGGATTTTTTTCCATTGAATTGAAAGTTTTAAAGGGCCTTATGTTTTCTAGTGCTCTGCCAGAAGAGTCTGGACTCAAGTTCTCTGGGTGTATATAGCAGATCAGATCCCAGGCCTAACTGAAAAAAATGAGTCACATGGCTTCTGCCTGCTTTCCTCAGTTGAATGCCTTTTCAAGAGATCTATAAAATGATACAAGTTCTATGTTTGGCACTAATCTAGAGAGAGATTAAAAGGAGGGCCTACATTGCTTAAAATTAAGAATAGGAAATATTTTTCATTTGAAAGAAAACCAGAATTATGTGGCATTTTAGGTTCATCATTGGTATTTCCTATTTCCCTAAGTGTAATACGTGGTAATAACAGTTATTTTTAAACTGTGTAATACTTAAAGTGTTCAACATGCTTTGCAATTGGTGTTGAAATTCTATGGAGATTGAGGAAATAAAACATTGGAATTCTTTTCTGCTGGCTAGTTTTACCGTAAGGTAGAGACAGGAGATCTACTTCACACATCTCATCTGGGAAACGGAGCAAACAAAGATGATCCTTTCAAGGAAGGGCTCAATTGTTTGGAGAAATAACATTGAAGAAGTCAGAAGAACATTTTGCTTTCCATGAAATTCTAAGGCCTGGTCTCTTGAATTACCGCGATCTTCTCACTTCAAATCCCATTTTGGGTGCACATAAATCGCCTTGCTACTGTTTCTGTTAGCTATATAGCAGCACAAGTTTTGTAAGATAGGTTTTAGGAGAAGAATACAAACTTGGAACGACTAGTGGCATTCGAGTTTCCAGCCATCGAAGGCTCTGCCGTGGCCAGACTGAATGCTTTGTAGAAAGAAGCTTTACGTGATCAAGTCAACTACTAATCTTTTGCAGTTCTCCTATCTCTTTGTCCTCCTTATTTTTTGAAAAATCTTTTCTCCTTTAGAATCCTTAGTGTCCCTGTTCTATATTGAAGGAATTCTGCTCAGCAGATTCATAGATGTCATACTTGCATCCTAAGGTTATGACCCTGATATAGGACATTTCCTTTCTTTTCGAACTGCAGTAGGCTAGTCCAATTTTCAAAATAATAATCAGATAAATTTATGAGCCAAGTCATCTGATTCTAGTCTCTTGTATTCTCCTTTTGTCATTGAGGTTGGGATTCTCAATGGGAAACACTTTCCTTTATCATAAATTCTGAAAGTTCTCAAAGTGAGAGTCACTTTTCAGTAGGAAGTTCTGAATTCTATTTGCAAAGAAACTGTCACATCCTAGTTGGCACTTCAGAGCTTGCTGCTTAGATCTTAGTAATTGTGCCAAAGAGTTAAGAAATGTAGGATATTGAAGTCATGTTTGCAAGATGTGAAGATTTCATTTTCTTGAGCAGTGGATCATTAGGGTATGATCATGGGTGATAGCATTTTAATGGTGACACTGGTGTTAAGGTATTTTGTTCAAGTGGCCTATTGGAGAAGATTTGATATAACTGAGCCAAGTTCATTTT
Organism: Lepilemur ruficaudatus; assembly: GCA_963574885.1. Classification (NCBI taxonomy): domain Eukaryota; kingdom Metazoa; phylum Chordata; class Mammalia; order Primates; family Lepilemuridae; genus Lepilemur; species Lepilemur ruficaudatus. Next base: position 13,835 of record CAUYRT010095857.1, read on the forward strand.
CAAAGGGAGGCAACATCAGGAACTACTACTAATGGTAATAGTAGCAGTAGCTATCATTATCATAGCAATATTGTATTACAATAATAGTAATTATATATATCAAGCACTGTTCTAAGCATTTTAAATGTCATCTCATGTAATCCTTCACAATAGTTCTATGAGACAGTGTATTGTTATACCCATTTTGCAGATAATGAAACTAAGTCACAAGATGTTAAATAAGTTGCTCAAAGTTACTTATCTAATAAATGTTGGGGCCAGGATTTGACCCTGGTGGTCCTAATTCACAGTACATGCTCTCAACAATTATGCTACATTGCTTCTTCTTAGTACTTCTATTTATCATATTCCAAGGATACTTTTTTTAGTAAAAATTTGATTTGGCCTTAGGGAATGCCAGTGCCCATTATGAGTAGTTTTGGCTCCCTTTGAGATGAAAGGAAGAAAGGGAATGCTTAGCACAAAGATTTGTCATCTTTTTGGAAGCAAAATTGAGCTGTGCTGAGATGATGCACACAGCATGTCAATTCCCAGATGTCTTCTACCCAGCAATTGATTGTGGACAGTGGGTCAGAGCAGACTTGATAGATTACAGTGAACAAGACACACGTACAAGAAATGAGTGAGAGAGAAAACACTGAGGAAAGTCACACATCAGAGCGTGGACTTTAATATTTACAGGTTCAGCTGCTGTGCTGAACCCTATTCATTTTCTTCTTTTCACCTGCCCAGCTTTTTTTTTAAGCCAGAAATATGGAACTGTTGATATATACATCCATAACAGTTGTCTTTGTACTTCTTCATTTTATTTATGCTTTTAGAAAGTTCAGGACAAATAAGATGGTCTAAGTATTTGGTGTCCAAGATTATTGACAGTAAGACCTATTACAAACAAGATTTTTCTACTAAACATTATTATATTGTTTAATATTGTTATATATTGTCACTGAACAATATATAACTGTATTAAATGCTTCACATTTAATATAAGTTTTATATTGCGAAGCACTTCTTGCTTTCAGAACTCCGGTTCTTAGAAAGAAACAAGAAGAATTAGAGATGAATTCTCACAAAGTAAACCTTTCTCTTTCTGTTTGGATATCCTCAATGAAGTTAAAATGATTTTCTTTTTGGTGTTAAAATAAGCAACTTGAAATTCCAGCAGTTTCATCTGAGACAAAATTGCAGTTTTAGAGCAATAGTGCTCTGGTACTCATGTGTGTACAACTCTCACTGATTTCAGGTGGGTTTTATACCTGTTTTGAAAGGCAGACATTAGCTTCGATGTTTAACTTTAATTAACTTAATCCATAGGAGGGAGAGATTTTGTTACTCTAGTTGGCAATAAAATCCGTTGGAGAGTCCATGTACGTCCACTTAGCTCATAATTAGACTCTCATTAGAGTTCACGGACGTTCCTTAAACTCTAGAAGTGGAAGGTGAGTTGCGGGTGTCATTCAGCTTGCTAGTCCTTGTGCCTAGAATAGTGTTAGGCCCACAGAGGGATCAATAAATATTCGTTGAACTGAATTGACTTTAGTCAAAATTTTAATCCAATGTAGGAGTCCTTCTAGAACATTAACTTAATCTCATAGTAATCTGGGGTCTTGGGTAAAATTACGTCTGAGTGCTGAGTTGTACTCATTTTAATGTAGCAGGTACCCAAGTTTGGCAATGAACGCATGGTTTACACACAACTTCAGAGTTTAGCTTTTTGTTTGCTTTTAGCTTTTAGCACCTACCGAGATTATCTAGTTTAATCCCCCTTCACTGCTAGGGGATTCTGCTCATCTTTTATTGGAAGCCTTCTTTGGCTACATTTTAAACATCTGAGGTCTTTAAGGATCTTGCGTTTAACTTGGCAGAACATTTGAGGGTTCAGTCTTCTTCCTAGGTCCAACATTCTTTTGGAATTCCTTCCCCCAGATCTCTCTTCTGGTGCTGTTCAGGTTGCTAGCATGCAAAATTAAAACAAACAAACTAAAAAAACATTACATTTGGGGAAAGCTGCTTACTGATAACTCTTTAGAAAATGTTTAATATGCTTTTAAAAGGGATTCTGGTCTCAGCCCAATAATCTTAATTGAATTTCAATTTCTCATAGCTTAGGAAGAAATATACATATATATATCTCCAAATTATTAATTTGAAGTCCATGGAGTAGCTTTAGAGCATAGCATGATTAAGTAAATTTTGTTTAATGCATAGAGTCAATTCAAATGTCAAAATTCCTAGTTTTATAGAAAGTTTATTTGACATTAATTTTTTGTGCTATACATACCTCAGGGCAACTTCTCATCTTTCCCGTACCCATAGAGGTCTTCCTCCCTTGCCTCATTTTGACGATGGAAGTCAATGCTTCATAAAGATGATCTCAGGAGGGTAAAAGGAAAGGTGAAAAGTTGGCTGCTGGGTCGAACTCTTCTGAGCAGGGCATTCTTAATATTCTTTTTTGTTGGGTCTCCAGACCTCTGGGAAAGAATTTCAGATGGGGAAAATGGTTTTATCATTCCCAAGTTAGACAGTTTGGTTGGGGAAATAAATTTTTTTTTTTCTGAATAAACTTCACAAAACATCATAAAATCACAATGCATTGTACATTTATTCATGAGCCCTTCTTAAGTTTTTCCACAAATGAAAACATTTCCTTACATTGAGACATGAATGGAATTTAAAACTGGTTTCATGGATAACTCATTTTCAGCCATTTTTCCCTCAACCTCACCTAATTATTAAATCTAAAGACAGCGAGAGAGAAGTTTTACTGTTTTGATGCTGACATTCTTCCCTTTCTGCATGTATGAAGCTGTTGTTGCTATCGTTTGGGAACCCCATGTATACAGGAAGGGAAAAATATCAAATGTAGAGTCTCCAGAGTTGATTTGACCAGTGTTTATTAAATTATACCAAACTAATGTATATTTGAAAACATACTGTGTTATATTTCCCCCACCAAGGAGTTTGATGAGAATATTGCACTTAAAGGGTAGCATTAATTTATGATATTCAGATATTTTTATTCTCTAAAAGGCAAAATGTTGCTTTTCTTATACCACTTCTATAAGATCCACATCTTGTAATTTTGAAACAATGCTGGCAGTAGGCTAATGCAGGGATGAAGTTTGGGAAATAATATATCAGACTTATATCCATTATGATTCTAAAGGAATTTTCAGTGGGATTAGAATACTGCAGGATTAAAGTAGATTTTTTGTGACTGGGTTTATCAAGGATATAACATTTAAAGGTGGTACTCTAAGGAGTAATTGAGTTATATGAGAAAAATATAAAGTCTGATGGAAAATCTGATGTCATTTATAATAGATGTAGACAGGCAGGGGTAACTGGAATGTTGATATTATCCCATTGTAAAGTATAAGCTTACAAAGTCAAATACACCACACACACAAAAGGTAAATTAAATCCCTTTAAAGTAAAAAAATACACTAAATATTAAGTTATTTATTGCTAAGAAGTATTACGTAACTATTCTGAAATTATTTTTATTATTATCAATTGTTTTTCCCTGGACATTGGGTAACAGAAGACAAAGGAAATCGAGGTAAATTAGGCACATGGAAAATAAAAAGCATGTAGTCATTTTTCTTACATTGTAACATATTTTGCACTAAGAGTAAATAAAGATAAATGTAAACCTGACATAGCAAGCATGCTTGACACTAACAAATTCTTCACTTCACTGTAAAATTGTAAATGTAACATCATTAACTAAGAACTTAGTAATGTTTGATGCACATAGAATAAGTATAAAACAAGGTTATTTTTATGTAATGAAGCATTTATAAACTGTTATCTATTTGGACTAACATATAGCTGTACTACATAAAAGCACTTTGTAAGTGCAGCAAATATTATCATTATAATGTATAGTTATTGTATTTAATGATAAATAGTATAACCTAATTTTAAAAAACCTAAACATTTGGCTAAGCAGTAGTTTATTCTATTTTTAAATTAACAACTTTTCTGCTTTATTGCTTTTACTAAAAGGTTTTTATTTTTAAATTAAGGCTAAAAGAAAACCAATTTATTTTTAGAATTTATTTTTATTCCCATTAAACTTTTTTAACTTTCTAAATTATCTCTCCTTTAGTTTTTAGTGAGTTTTGTTGAATAATAACGTAAGTAGCAGCAGTAATATATGAGATCTTACTGTTCTGATGTGCAGCGTTATGGCAGATACTGCTTGCTTAGTCTTTAGAATTTTGAAGGTAATTATTTAATAAACCACTGTTTGTATTCATAAAATAAAATGTTTCCTCCCCAACATGCAAAATTAAAAAAACACACATAAATAACCATTATCATTAGTTCACAAACATATGCTATGGACCATCTACTATATATTATTTTATAGCTTTTCCAATGTAGTTTAGCTAACATTTTAGAAATATGTATTATTTCTAAATTCATATGCCTGTTTAAACTTCATTATCTCAAATGATACTGACAGAATGTCATGAAACAGTATCATAATATACATATAGACATTATTTTGATGCAATAAACATGTGATTTTTAAGACTTTCTTAATAAACACACATGTTTATTCTTTGCTGAAACATGTTTCTGCAAGTGCCATACCTATATTTTGCAAGTTTCTATTTACCTGATGAAGCCAGTCTCGCTGAAAACGTCTTTTCCTTTGACAGCTCCTTGTAATTAGAAACAAGAGCCCTTACTCATTAGATAAAGCCATTGTTTTTCCTTCCAGGAAACCTCTCCTTCACCAAATTGCTAAACTGCAAAACATGGGTTTGGCACTGAAACATGCATTTTTATATTTTTGCTCCTTACTAACCAGATAACGCATGAGATGCAATGAAACTCCCACAAAGTAAACTTTGTATTATTGGTATCTCTGAGCACGAAGCTCTGTGACCAGTACTAGATTGGTAGATCCTGCTGGCGTAGCAATTGCATCTTATGTGGGATGTATCTGGTGTTTTATTATTTGTTTTAGAGTGTCATTTCAATGTAATGTGCTGTTCTTTGTGTCTTTGTTGTCTCTTTTTTTTCTTTGTCCCCCCAACAGCATTTTGTCCCGCACAGGGAAGAAGGAAAACCAAGATGCCTCCAATTTGACAGTGCCCATGACCATGTGTCTTTTTCCTGTGCCATTCCCACTCACCCCATCTCTAAGACCGCAGGTCAGTTCCATCAACCCTACTGTTACTCGCTCCCTCCTTTACAGCGTCCTGCGAGATGCTCCCTCAGAACGCGGCCCGCAAAGTCGTGATGCTCAGTTGTCAGACTACCCTTCTTTGGACTACCAAGGCCTCTACGTGACTTTGGTGACTCTCCTGGATCTAGTTCCTTTACTACAGCACGGCCAACACGGTGAGCACTTCCTTGAAACCTTTGGGAATACATATAGATATTTATGAATATGTACGATGCTGAGTAAGGGGCTTGGGGACTGTTACTGTAATAAATTGCTTGAAAGGGCTCTGTGTGGTTAAAGCCTTTCTTACACTGAAACTTGATTATGGTGTTTCCCGTACTATCGTTTTCTGCTGTTGTATTGCCAGAGGGATGCTAGCCAAGTGGGTCAGTACGGGGGAGAATGGGCTGGAGAAACGAGGAAGAATATAACAAGAAATTCTTTCTTCTCTCCTGATTGGCTTATCGTGGGAACTCTTGTTGAAATTAGGATTGGGGAGCTAAGATTTAAAAATTTGCACCCAGAAAATGTAAGAAGTGGAGATTGAAAAGCAGGCTCTAATCCACTGACTGATTCTGTGATTTTGGGGTCAAATCACAGAAATGCTCTGGGACTCATTTTTCCTGACTTTAAAGTCAGAAGGTTACATGAGAAGTAATCTCTAAGAGCTCTTCCCAATGTAACTAACCGTGGATAGTTGTAACAAAATGTTGTACAAAATGCTGGTACAGTGTGTGGTGGAGCTCTGTGCTGTGCACAGTCTGTAGTATCAGTGGTGCCACATGTGTATGCAGTATGTATACAGGATACAGTATTAGTGGTGCTTAAAATAGAGGACTCAGAGTATGCTTCTTTTCTCAACTTTCCCTCTTTCTACTGTGTGTTCTAAGTCAATTTTATTATCTTGTTTCCTTATGACATTCTTTCAATCCATAAAAAGGATTGCAGTCATGCCTACTGCTTAACTATCCAATATATATTTGGGAGAATCAAATGGAAAACCATGCAATAAGAAAAGGGATTTTTGCAGAAAATGCACATTAGTTGTCTTAATTTTAAAGCACTGATTATTTGTTCCCTGGAAGTACGATAACCAAAGTTTCACTGTACAGAAAAATTGGAATTTTGGAAAATGGGTGTGTGGTGGGGGTTATTTTGCCTTTTAGTTGTGTTTAACTCTCCTAAGAGAATGCTTAATGGTTTATTTAGTACGATGTGTTTCTAATTTTAAAATTAAAAAAAAATCTACTTAGAAAAAATTGATGAAATAATGAGCATTGAATTTGTTTTTTAATGTATTTACAGTTCTGTATTATAGTGAATATAAAAAGTGTAGAAATTTGTAAAGTTGCTTGTTGTATGATTCTGTAGCCATCTTAAGCCTAGCCACTTCTACTGTGATCCTCTGCCAGCTCAGGACTTGAATGAGAGCATTCTGAACATAAGACCGCAGAGCTTACTTTGGCAGTGGACTTGTCAGTACCTTTCCTTTGTGACTAACAGTTCTGAGCTCACTGGGGACCTGCCTGGTCCTGGGTTGGTCCTCTGTGTTGGGGCCGCTGCCCTTTATCTTCAAAGGCTGTTGATTAAGACAAAGACATTTGATTTGGTAAATTGCAACCTATATAATTGCAATTAATGTGTAAATTGTGACAATTTCAGGGAAGAAGATTTATATTTTTGCTGTTATACCTACAGCTGTTTTGTGACTTTATTCCTCATTGTTATTGTATTTAGCTATTGTGTTCTTGTTCTGCATAATAGAGCTTTAGAAGATAAGGAAAAGCTCATTCTAGTGAATGGTTTAGAGAAACATGCAGTACTGTTTCTCTGAGAGTGGTCTGAAGAACCTCAGAATCACTTAGGGAGTTTGGAAGATGGAATTCTGGGTCCGATCCTGGGATTTGAGTAAGAATCACTGAAGGGCGGAGTGGATCCTGAGGATCTGGAATTTTAGCAAGCTCTCTGTGGACATACTGAATGTGAGAACCACTGCATTATGGCTAGAGGCTGTGTCCTCCCACTGGGCCGGGTGTTGGGCAGGGAAAGCCTTAGGCAGCCTTTTTGTGTCAGCTCAGCCACTAACTCTCAGGTGATCTTGGGCAATCACTACTCATCATTGGACCTCAGTTTCCTTTTTGAAAAATACTCCAGGTGGGCTCTCGGGCCCCTTTCTGTGCTAATGTTCTGTAATTAAGCGAAAAAACTCAGTAAAAACAGCCTCACTTAATTCTTAGTAAAACACCTTGTGAGTTTTCCATTTCATCAATTTGAGCCCAAGGTTGACTGACTCTGGCTCCCCAGTGTGCGATGTGGGAGTTCTGTTGTCAGTTGATGTGCCTGTTGAGATGGCATGTTAATTCTAATGATAATCAGAAATAGCATTAGGAATCAAAATAATGCTAAGAAGGTAACTGCTGCACGGCAAACAAGAGTCTAATCCTTTTGTATAATAATGAATATGAAGATGGTCGAAGTCTTCACTGTTGAGTCTTAGCAGATATTTTGGGAGGTCCATGAAAATCACAATGTACGTTCAATGTAATGAGCTTTGGTCTACCTGCATTCTAAAGCTGAAGAGTTATGATTTTTTGAATGTCCTCTATTTTTACTCCTTGCGCAGGTAATAATAGTAACTATTAATATTAATAATAGCAGCTAATATTTGTAGAGCACGCATTATGTGCTATGCTAAGTACTTTACATTTATCTCATTTAAGTCTCCTAACAGTCCTCCTAATGAAGTGAGGTAGGTATTATTATTATTCCCATTTAAAAATGTTGATAGAAGGATTATTATTAGGTAGCACTTCCATGACAACTAATGACGAAATGCCCGGGTCGTGGAATACCAGCTTATGGCTTCCTTTCTTAGGTGCTTGCTGAATTACTGCATTGCTGGAGGTTGCAAATGACCTCATTGCCCAGGACTCAGATGTAGCGCCATCGCAATTTGGTTCATAGAGCAGAAATAGCCTGTTTTATTTCTAGTCCTGCACTTGACTTTTCTAAAACTTCCACTGGGCAAATAATCTAACTTCTTTGTGCCTCAGTTATCTTGTGTAAAATGTAACGCAGGTAAAAATGCTGGAAGGATTTCAGAATTCATTCTCACATGGGAGGTGCTTTAAATTTATGAGATCAAGGAGAAATATGAATACCAAGTATTATTAGAAATTGATAAGACATGGATGAAAAGCTCATGTAATAGATATTTATATTTCTTAATATAAATATTTATTGACCAACTACTGTATACATAGCACACTATTCTAAGCAGTATGTTTCAGAGCGCTTACTCAGAAGGAAGCAGTAGTTGCTTATAATTTAAACCAGTTCATTAAAACTTAAAATATAAAATTAGCATATTTTGTTGATTGCAGAATATTCAGTGACTGATAACTCAATTCTGTTTTGTAGATCTTGGACAGTCAATATTTTATACAACTACATGTTTGCTACCCTTTCTCAATGATGATATTCTGAGTACTTTGCCCTACACGATGATATCGACGTTAGCTACCTTTCCTCCATTTCTGCACAAGGATATTATTGAATATCTTAGCACATCTTTTCTACCAATGGCTATATGTAAGTTCATTCTCATCTAATACTAGACTATTTCTGTGGATTATGTGAACGGAAATCGCTTTTGCTCTTATAGAGTTTCAAGACTATTTGAATTCATTTGCTGTATATGTGTGCTATGATTTAAATTTGTCATTTCAGCTTGAATATTACAGTGAAAAATCAAAGAAATGAAAGACTATTATACCTTAGAATTGTTTTATTCACATAGTTTGATCTTATAAAATATGAAGAAAGGACATATCAAGGTGGTCTATATTTCCTATGTATAAATTACAGTATCTTTTGCCACTTTAGAAAAAAGTTGGAGGTAGTGTTGTCTCAGATGTAGAAATTCTTATCTTTGCATCTGAAGGCAGTAAGGTGTGACAGAAAGAGCAAGATACAGTCAAAATGTGTAGAGTCTCGTCCCAGCTCTGTCTCTAATTTGCTGTGAGATGCTGGGCAACTCACATGGTTGAAACTGTATCTGCAGAATGGCAATCCCATCGGCATTCCCTTGCAGGCATGTCGTGATGATAAAATGAGTCAAAATTTGTGAAAACACTTTGAAAAAACCTAAAGCCTGCAACTCATGTCAAGGTACAGTTATAAACACAGAACTGATCTGAATTCTGTTTCACTTTTATAGACTTAATTCTGTAGGCTTTCCAGATATGAGAGCAAAAAGAAAAAGAAAAGTTGAGTAGTGGTTTTATGACCAAAATCCTTCTGAAGTATTTTTTAAAGAAACGGATTGTGGCTCAATCTATGTTCCAGTGGATAATCTGAAAAGATTATGGGTTTAGGAGTTAAACGGATGTAGATTCATATCACAGCTCAGCCACCAGCTAGCTATGTGATCTTAGGCAAGTTACTTAACTTTCCGTTTCTTACCTGTTCAGTGAAAATGGTAAGTAATAATAGCTACTTCACAGGGTTGTTGTGATAATCAAGATGACTAACCTGGAACACTGGTAAAGTGTGAGCACAATGCCTAGTAAGGATGTGATGTGTTAGTTTCTTTCTCTCTTTCCTTCAACTCTTATTCTAGAAAAATACTTTATTGGTTGCATTCAACTCCTAGAGATCATGGTTCACCATTTTAATTTTATGTACTTAATCTTATGAAAGTTGTTGCTCTGAACTACATTTGCTTGTTTTATACTCAAGTTTAATTTTAGCTATGGGATTGTAATTTTTAAAAAAATTTTCTTGTCTTTCCAGCAAAGAGTCTGACTTCTGCCTAAATTATATAGCAATTTGAAAAAATTAGCAGACTGATCATACCATTCAAGTTATAGAATATTTGATCACTCTCTCTTTGTTGTTCTGTGTAACCTGACTGACAAGTACTTATTTGTGGATATAGCCTTAGAATTGCATAGTAATATTTTTAAAAGTAACTAATGTTAACTGTTAAACTTAGGCATAGGAATTTTTGTTTTTTTGAAGAATGGCAGGTGAGACTGTATCTTTCTAATAATTAATCTAATTCACTGAATTCCTACTTCTTAGGAATAAGTTAATATTTTGGGAGAGGTGTTGAAAATATCAGGCCTCTGAAGTTATGTTTAAGATCTATCAAGTATTGTGACATCTGGCAATTTGTTTCTTTACACTTGATTATTAATTTCTACTTAATTAGAAACACAGACCCCCAGAACACAACTGGTAGTCACGTTAGAATCCTTACTTGTGTGAAAGTACAAACCTTGGCAACTGAGGAGAATAGTGAAGTAACTTGATGTTCATTTGAAGGTATCAACAAATCGCTTCGTGTCCCTGAGACACCATTTTTTTCATCCATAAAGGAGGGGTTTGAAAAAAATATTCACTGTCCAAGATTATTTCTGGCATGGTAACTCTAGTTTAAATAACGTCAATCTTATTTTATATAAAGGGCACATTGTCTTCCTCTAATCCAGTGATTGCTCTGGTTCATGTGTTTATTTTGTTGCCCTAGTTTTATTCTCTTAGTTTTGACTTCCTTTTCTTATCACCATTCCCGTGGTTCAATAGTAGCCAATCTTTGTCATCTTCAAATCTTTGAAAATAAATTGTAGTGCCAACCTTTACAGCAAATTCTATTGCTATTCAGGCGTCCCCTTTGCAGTTGTTATTGCGCGAGGTAGATACAAAGACAGATCCACAGATGGAAGGGATCTGGTTCCAGAGAAATCGGATTAAAATGGATCGGTGTGACAACGTGTGTCTGTTTATTTTATCCGCGTTGTTTCTTTTTTCGGTAGTTGTTTCAGTGTCTAGAAATTCTGACCAAAACGAGACAGGAGCATTTAACTTCTCCCAGAATATTTTTTATTTCAGGACTGAATTGTTAGGGTGAAGGATGGTGCATTTTCTGAGTGCCTGATAAAGTCTTTAAGACAAAAAGGCTTTTGTCTCCTTGGTGTGGTATTCATGAGGTCGAACGTAAAACATGGATGGTTTTTCTGGTGTTAAATGATTTGATCGTTTAGGACCTAGAAGATGAAGTTCTGGGCCTAATGAGGTGTTGCAGTTCCTGCAGAGTAAGAGGCCCGCGTGTGTATCAGATACGTCCTCCTTGCCGTCTTTGTCAGTAAACCAAGTGCTGGGGTTTTTACTTTTAAATAACTCCTTTGAGGTTCTGCAGAGCAAACTTTAATTCATTTATTATAAAATTTTCCTTTGCGACAGATTTTCTTTTTAACTCCTTCCATAAATAAAATATATTTCTCTTTATTCCAAATGTGTGCAATATGCTTTATGCTTGTTTATAAAAAATATATTAAAGGAGTTACTAAGAATTGAAAAAGTCATTTGCATGTCACCATAGAAACCCCTCTTTTTCCAATAGAGAATCTGTGATTTATGGACCGAAATGAAAGTGGATGTTTAGCAGATGATGCTTTGGCAGAGAAGAGAAAAAGCTGATTCTAAATGGACGTTAATTGGTGTATTATTTAAAGATAATAACAAAGCCGAACAATTACATCAGTTCAAAATGTTTCTAGTGTATCCTTGTATCCTGGACTGCACAGTCTCATCTACTTTCTTTTCCAACTTAAATTTTCTCAAAAAGTCACTTCTCCTCAGGAAAAATAAAGGTTCTCTCAAATCTTTGCATTGACTCAAAAGCAATTGTATAACTTCATTGAATATCTGGTTCCAGATCATTGGCCCTGGATCTTTTTTTTGTTCTATAGCTACTAGTGTAGAGTATGTTCATTATGTTTCTATAATCTTCCAAAGACTAAGTAGTACATAGACAAAAAGGAAGTAAAAAAAAAAGAAAAATATTAATTACACTTAAATAATCTTTAATATGTACAATCTGTTTATTAGAAACTAGGCCACACATCACCACCTGAGCTCTGCCCCGCCTCCCCATCCTGTGGAAAAATTGTCTTCCATGAAACTAGTTCCTGGTGCCAAAAAGGTTGGGGACCACTGATCTAGACCAGTCCAGTAATTTCTGAACTGGTCTCCCTGCTTCCCCTCTTAGCCCTCCTGTTCTCCACCAAAAAGACAGAGCTGGCTGGGTGCAGTGGTGCATGCCTGTGGTCCTAACTACTTGGGAGGCTGAGGCAGGAGGATCTTGTGAGGCCAGGAGTTCAAGATCAGCATGATCAACATAGGGAGACCTCCATTTCTACAAAAAAATGAAAAAAATTAGCCAGATGTGGTGGCACACGCCTGTAGTCCCAGTTACTTGGGAGGCCGAAGTGGAAGGATTGCTTGAGCCCAGGAGTTCAAGTTGCAGTGAGCTATGATCACGTCACTGCACTCCCGCCTGGGTGACAGAGTGAGACCTTGTTTCTGAAAATAAATAAATAAAATAAAGAAAACCACAGCTATCCTTTGAACATGTTAATCAGATCATGCCACTTTCTTCAGCAAACCCACCTGGCTTCCCATCACTCTTACAAATCGAATTGAGCATCCTTACTTGGTTGGTCCACAGGGTCCTCTGTAATCTGGCTCCTGCCTACCTTCCTGCTTTCATCACCATCTCCTTGTGTTCACTCTGCTCTAGGAGCCTCAGCCTTCCCAGTTTCCTAAAGGTACTAAGATTTTGCCCTCACTCTATGCTTTACCTTCTGTCTCAGATGTCCTTCTCCTAAGCGATCCCATGATTTGCTTCCTTGCTTTCTTTGGGTCTCAGCTCAAGCACCAGCCACATCTTTCGAGATGCCCTTCCTTACCCTAGGGCTAAAACAGGACCTTCCATCACTTTCCATGTGTTCCCTCGCTCTGCTTTCTGTTTCCCCACAGGTACCTGCTTGCCCTTTCCTGTAGAACAGCACTGTCCACAGAACTCCCTATGATGATGGGAATGTTCTCTAAAAGCATTTAAGATTCTGTGCTGCCCAATACAGGAGCCACTAGCCCCCTATGGCTCCTGAGCACCTGAAATGCATCTAGTGAGACTGAAGAACTGACTTTGTAACTTTATCTGATTTTAATGAATTTAAGTTTGAATAACCACTTGTGACTATGGCCGCCCTACTGGGTAACACAGCTCTAGCATCTAAAGTTCATAAGGACAGAGACTCACTCGTCTGTATTTACCACTGTAGCCCCAGGGCCTGGTACATAGGAGGTAATGAAAAACAAACTCTCTAGTTAAGTGACCAGAGCATTCATCACATATGAGGTCAAGTGACCTGGACTATAGTCCTAATGATCAGATGGGTGCTTTCGTGTAAATGATCTCTCTTTTATAAAATGGCTTTTCCCATGTACTTCCTTTTTTTAGGGGTGAGAATAAGAGCTGTACATGATAATACATTAGGAACTATAAAAGGCAGGAACATATTAAAGTATTGTTATTATTCATGGAGGCAAGTGATGATGGTAATGATTGTTCTGGTGGTGCTGGGAGAATAGGGAATAGAACTGAAGACATTTAATTGTATTTCCTGAGCACAATATTAAATGTAAAATTTTCTTATTTTGATTAATTATCTTTTCCCTTCTAGTGTATGTAGTTTTGGCTTTTTACACCCTCATGGGGACAAGCTGTACATCTGTTGACATCATGCCTTTTAACAAGATTCAATAAATGATGTGTGCCTGTGCATGTTCGTTAAATGAGAATTGTGGTGATTTTATTCAGTCTGTTAGAAGGCTAGGAAATTGCAAAGCACCGTCTGTTTATATAAGTATTGGAGCCAATTTCCTAGGGCTTGAGCTAGTGGGATGCTTTTGGCTTTATGGCTGGTCATACTTGAAGAAGAGCATGGATTTGTAGGGGTCACAGGGACAGCCAAAGGTGGCTGAGCCATTTGGGCCATTCTCCAAATAGACTTCACCTAAATCATCTGAGACATTTGGGCACCTCTCCCATTTTTAAAGGCCTCCAGGTACAGTGGCTCTCAGCCTCCCTTAATAGTAGTTTTCATTGTTGAGAAATGCTTACTATTGAAAAGTCTGATTCCCTAGGAAGAAAGAAAAAAATTTTGAGATGAATTTAAACAAAGGTGAAAGTACTTGTCCCAAAAGGAATATATATATATATATATATAATTTTTTTCTTGAATATGTCTGAGACAAGACTTTCTTTTTTCTTTTCTAAACAAAAGGCATAAGGGGCATGCAATTATTCCTCTCACCCCTGGACACCTTACTGGGTATTTCCTTTCTTATCTCTCATCCGTCTAATAGTACTCTCAAAAGGAGATCCAAGACCAGCTTGCATCAGAATCATGTGATGTGTTTATTAATTAAACACATAGTTTCCTGCTTTCAAAACTGACCGAAATAGCATCTCCAGATACGGGCCCTCGGCTGACTTTGGACAAGCTCCCTGGCAGAAGCATGAGAGCAACTGCATCTTGTTCTCTAGCATTTGGCACAAAGTTCCTTTTCCTTGAGTAATCATATTTGATGAATCAACTTAACCATCTAAGGGCAGAGAACCTACCTCCACATCTTTGTCTAATTCCTAATACTCATTTATATTGCGTAGCCAAGCTAATCTATCCACCTGAATGTCACCTGCGTGGTGGGGCAGCAGCAGCCCAGCTGCAAGTGATTAATACAAGCCAAGTTGGGTAAATAGAGCTTAGTTATAGATGTGTTTTGTTTGTGTGTTTGTTTCTGTAAAGTTGTTATAAAGGCCACTGTCCTCTATGGTGTTCAAAGTCCTTTATGTAAAAAAAAAAAAAAAAGAATCGTGTTGAATTTTCTTTGTCTTCTCTATTATATGACAACTCTTTTAATGGCTCTATTATACGTGTGTTTTATTTTAAGTTGTCTTACCCCTTTTGGATGTAGGTGAGATATTGTACTTTAATATAAAACAAAATAAAGCAGATTTTGAGGTTATCTGCTTTTCTCTTGTTGCGCACGTCAGTGGTCCTCTCCATTATGGTAGGAGTTGAGAGCTGCCTTTTGGAGGGTGTTAGACTCTCTGCACAGTCTTCTGTCCGTGTCTGGCAGTGTGCCACGCAAACCCAAGTACAAAGAGTACTTCTGCAATTGTCCCTGAGAAAAGAGGAATTTGCTTTATATTTCAGTGAGTCCTAATCAAGTTTCTCTTACTGTGGATCCTAAGGACTCTCTATTATTGCCTTTGAAGTAAGAAAGTCCTCCTGGGAGACGACGTATTACCGCAGACGACTTCCATCAGCGCTAGTTTTGAATACTTAAAGGAGTTACCTGATACACTCTATTTTAAAAAAAGAGACAAATTTAATATAGTGTTTGATGTGATCATACACAAGCCACTTAAAGATGTCTTAAACGCAGTTTGTAAGTGCAGACCGTGATTATACAGCTGTAAGGTGGATTTTGAAGGAACCGACTTGCTTTGTGCTTGAATGCTTGTTGGCATAGAGTAAAATGTTCAGCGACAGTGTTATTCACAGATTCAAAAAGTGCTTTTGTTCAAACAACTCAGATGGATATGAAGATGGTAAGCTCTGGAAAACTAAAAAAGTGGTTCTCATGGTAATGAAGACGCTGGTGACGAAGTTACAGGTGAAGGTTTGCATAAAACTGTTTAATGATATGTGAGAGTTGAAATGACTTTCAAATTAACATATTTTAATAATATACGTTAATTTAAAATTTGTATTGTTACTAAACTTGTAAGATATACGTTGTAAGTAAACTATTATTTCATCTGCATCTCTAAAAGTTAATATATTCAAGTTGGGTTTAAAAATCTTCTGTTTTTACTTTGTTATTGGAATAACCCTCAGCATGTCTTTATATCTGGGCACATAGAGGATTCTGTTTTTTCTTTCTTTTCTGTCTAGATATAAACATCTTAGGAGTAGAAATCACATTTAAGCATAACTGAGAAAGCCATGACATCACATTCTGGCATTGTTCCTTCTTGTAGATTCTCACTCAATTTTACTGTGGATAATGACAACAATGCCAATTGTATGCTAGGACAAATTTTGTCGTCCTATTTGTACAAAACTTACATTGACTTGATTGGAACTTTTAAAAAAGTTCTTTCGTAGCGTTCATGCTCTATGCAAAGTGTTAACTATGCAAAGTGTTAATTAATAAAGATTAAATTGTGTCTAATCAAAAACCTTCTGGTTTCAGTGGGCTCCTCAAGGAGAGAAGTTGTACCTGCCCATGTTAATCTCTCTGCATCATCCATGCTAATGATTGCAATGCAGTACACGTCCAATCCAGGTAAGTGGAAACTTGAGTGACTTCACTAATTCTGAAACCAATAATTAAACAAGACATCAAACAAGCAGGCTAGATGTTCTAATGTGAGAACTTTTCTTGGTGGAATAGACAATTGGAGATGTGTTAGAAAACAGGCTTTTGAGTTGAAATAAATTCCCCTTGCTTATGGCTGTTAGCAGTGATCTTGCTGGTTAGTGATATTTTTAGGATATCTGAGAACATGATTTGAGAACACTGACTGGAAATTGGTTGAATATAAGTATACAGAAATAGTTAAATCGGAAATATAAAAATCACCTACAATTCTAAGAACTAAAGATAACCATTATTAATATTTTGGTAAATGTGCTACTCTGTGGCTACACAAATATCCTTAAGCATAAACCTCTCACTAATTCTGATTTCCTTGGAATAAATTATTAAAAGAGGGATTAGTGAGTTAAAGGGCTTGAGAAATTTTCATTATTTCCACTAGTATAGGAAAGTACTTATCTTATTGTGACCTGCCACTGAGTACTGTCATAAAATGTGTACAGAGTTGGACAGATGAAAATTAATATTTCATAGTTTTCACTTGTAGTTCTTTGATTACTTATGATGTTGGACAGGTTTTTGTGTGATTCACTCTGTTTGATTCCCATTCACCAGGATAATTGTAGATGAACTTTGGGAAACGGACCTAAAAGGCTGGTAGTCACGTTACGATATGAACTCTGTTTTTATTTTCATGTTCAAATTTGGAAAGTGAACAAATTTGGTGGCACTGTTTTTAATCTTCTACTTAATTGCATAATAAATAATAATTGAGCTTTTGACACAGAATGAGGAAATTTTTTTTTTTTTCCATTTTGAAATCCTGATGCTTCTTAGTCTGGAGTGTCATCTTTTGCCTTGGTCTGTTGGGGATGCCTTAACAAAAATACCATAAACTGGGTGGCTTATAAACAGCAAACATTTATTTCTCACAGTTCTGGAGGCTAGGAAGTCCCAGATCAAGGTGCCAGCAGGTCTGGTGTCTGGTGAGGGCCCCTTCTTGGTGTATGGATGGCCATCTTTGTGCTGTGTCCTTATGTAGTGGGAGGGCAAGGAAGCTCTCTGGGGCCTCTTTTATAAAGGCACCGATTCCATTCATAAGAGCTTTGCCCTCATGACTTAATTATTTCCTAAAGGCTCCACCTCCAAATACCATCACATTGGGAGTTAGGATTGAACATGTGAATTTTGAGGGGACACATTCAGTCTATAACATTCCATCCTGGCCCTCAAAAAATTCATGTCTTTCTCACCTTCAAAATATATTCATCCCATCCCATAGCCCCAAAAGTCTTGCCTCACTCCAGCATCAACTCAAAAGTTCAACGTCCAACAGTTCATGTAAATATCATCTAAATCAGATATAGGTGAGGCTCAAGGTCTGATTCATTCTGAGGCAATTTTTTATGAGCCTCTGGAATCAAGTTATATGTTTTCAAAATACAGTGGTGGGACTGGTGTAACATAGACATTCCCATCCAAAAGGGAGAAAGAAATAGGAAATAAAAAAGGGGTAACAGGTCCCAAGTAAGTCCCAAACCCAACAACATCAAACCTTAAGGCTTGAGAATAATCTTCCTTGACTTGATACTCTGCCTTCCAAACCCACTGGGGCCGAGGTCCTGTCTTCTGGACCCACTGGGGTGGTGGTCCTGCCCCTATAGCTTTGCTGGGTAGGGGTTGGGCCCCCAAGGGACCCTATGGCTTTGGGTGCCCCTGCCTATGTGACCCCACTGGGCATTGCGCTAGTGGGGGCTGTCTCTGGTGAACCAGCCCCTATGGTGGTTCTCTGTTGGAGCCCCACCCCAACAGACCGGGGTCCTCTGACCCTGACTCTCCCAGGGTGAGGTACTGGCTTTCCCAGGTATCCTTTGAAATTCAGGTGTAGGCAACTATACCTCTATAGCTTTGTTGGGTGCACTGGGCCAGAGGACATGAGCCTAGGGCAGCTGAGGAGTGAGGCAGTGGAGTGCAGGAACTGGGGCCCACAATGTGAAGAGGTGCTGGGTGACAGGCCCTGAGGTCCCAAAAGTGCCAGTGACCTCTCTTTTGAAACTGTTTTGCCCCCAGTGCCCTTCCAGTCTGAGCCCATGATGGGTGGGGCAGCACTGATGATTTCTGAATTACCTTCGGGGTCAGACAATAGCTCCTGGCTTCTGTTGAGATGGTGACTAATCTCTCCTTATTAAATGGTCACTTGGCTATTAGAACATCCTAGTGTTCTCTCTCTAACAGGCTTTTTCATCCTTTCTATACAGATAGGCTTAGAATTTTCCAAATCTTTAAGTTCTACTTCCTCTTTGATTAACAATTCTGTCTTTAAATCATTCTCTTTTCTGACATTTCGCTACAGTATAAGCAGTCAGAAGAAACCAGGCTGCTCCTTCAACACTTTGCTAAGAAATGTCCTCAGCCAAATATCCAGTTTGATCACTCACAAGTTCTACCTTCCCTAAAACATTAGGACATGAACACAATTCAGCCGAATTCTTTGCTACTTTATAACAAGGTTGGCCTTTCCTCCAAGCGTCCAATAACATGCCCGTCTTTTCTGTCTGAGACCACAGCAGCCTTGTCTTCACTGTCCGTATTTCTACTAAAGTTCTGTTCTGGATGGCTTAGGTGCTCTTTAGGAAGATTGAGGCTTTTTTTACAGCTTTCTTCTTTTCTTTCTGACCCCACCTAGAATTGCTTTTGAAGGTTCACTCATAGCAATGTAGGTGTTTCCCAGCATGCATCTCAAAGCTCTTCCAGCTCCCACCTGTTACCCTGTTCCAAAGCTGCTGCCACAATTTTAGGTATTTGTTGCAGCAGCACCCCACTTCTTGGTACCAACTTTCTTAGTCCATTTGAAACACCAGAACAAAAATACCATAAACTGGGCAGCTTACAAGCAATGCACATTTATTTCTCACAGTTCTGGAGGCTGGGAAGTCTAAGATCAAGGGGCTGATAGATTTGATGATCTATCTTGATTGATTCTACCTGCTTCCTTGTTCCTGAACGGCTGTCATTTTGCTGTGTCTTCACATGGCAGAAAGGGCAAGGGAGTTCTCAGAGGCCTCTTTGCTAAGGACACTAATCCCATTCATGAGGTTTTTGCCCTCCAATTACCTCCTAAAGGCCTTACCTCCTAATACCATTACATTGGGGGTCTTGAATTTAACATATGAATTTTAAGGTGGCATAAACATTCAGTCTATAGCATTGTATAAGTATGAAACCTCTTATGATTATTATATGAATTCTATAATAAATGTATATTTTGGGGGAAGTTATATCTCATTTATCTGTCTGGCTTGAAGGACCATCAAAATATCATTATATTTATTATATTTTATGTTTGGAAAAAATCCTGTATTTGGAATTCAATTAATTAAAGTCTCATCATGAGGCTTTGGTCCTTGCTTTCTTTTTTTTCTTTTTTTTTGAAACAGAGTTTCACTTCGTTGCCTGGGCTAGAGTGAGTGCCATGGTGTCAGCCTAGCTCACAGCAACCTCAAACTCCTGGGCTCAAGTGATCATCCTGCCGCAGCCTCCTGAGTAGCTGGGACTACAGGCGTGAACCACCACATCCAGCTGATTTTTTGTTTCCATTTTTAGTTGACTGGTTAATTTTTTCTATTTTTAGTAGTGACAGGGTCTTGCTTTTGCTCAGGCTGGTCTCGAATTCCTGACCTCTAGTGATCCTCCTGCCTCGGCCTCTCACAGTGCTAGGATTATATGCATGAACCACTGCGCTTGGCCGAGGCTTTGGTCCTAATTTCTGAGTTATGTCCGCAGAAAATCAGGGTGCTTTGAGATTAGATGGATTCACATCTGAGCTTACCTACAAATTGACAGTGTAACCTTGAACAAGTTCTTTTATATCCCTAAGACCAACTTTCCTCATCTATAAAATGAGAATGATTCTTCCTGAAGAACTTTAAAATGTTGTTATGAAAGTGTAATGAGTTAAGTATACGTAAAGTGCTTACTTAGCACAGTGGCTGGCATGTTAAAAATGCGCAATAAATAGCAATGCTAATCTTTCCAATTTACCATTTTCTTCTTGGAGTTGA
>CAUYRT010095858.1:0-19269 GCA_963574885.1 Lepilemur ruficaudatus
AAGGTCCCCTCTGTAACTCATGTTGAAACTTAATCTCCAACTGGGCGCAGTGGCTCACGCCTGTAATTCTAACACTCTGGGAGG
The DNA here is from genome assembly GCA_963574885.1 of Lepilemur ruficaudatus. Classification (NCBI taxonomy): domain Eukaryota; kingdom Metazoa; phylum Chordata; class Mammalia; order Primates; family Lepilemuridae; genus Lepilemur; species Lepilemur ruficaudatus. The sequence goes on from CAUYRT010095858.1 coordinate 85, forward strand.
CTGAGGCAGGAGAATCGCTTGAGCCCAGGAGTCTGAGGTTGCTGTGAGCTAGGCTGACGCCATAGCACTCTACCTCAGGCGACAGAGTGAGACTCTGTCTCAAAAAAAAAAAAAAAAAAAATTATGCCAGGTCAAAATGTGTCGTGTCTGACACGGCCTCTTGGCACTCTTCATGCTTTGCCAGAGACAAGTCATCCCAGGAGCCCAGGGTCACACAGACCCAGTGTGTGAGTGCCTAGCTCAGGGCTGTCTGCCAACAGCTTGGTCCAGGCTCAGCAGCAGTGCTGGGCAGCCAGCAGCCCGTGAGGGGGGCAGGCGTAGCTGTACTCCGCCTGGCACCGCTGTAGGAATGTGGGACATTCAGCAGCTGTGGCTATTTTTGCAGGATTTTTATTCCATCTTGCCCAGAGGAAGCAGGTTCATGATACTCCCATGCATAACAAGAGCAAGGGTTTTGGTGCCAGGGAATGGGGAGCTCTGGGTGGTACCAGTTACCAGAAGTTTCTGCATCAGCGAGAGAAGGCAGCATAGCAGCGTGTGGACTTGGGCTCCCTCACACCTGGGTTTGAGTCCTGACTGCCGCGTACTAACTGTGTGATTGCGGACCAAGTTTCTTAATTCTCATTGTCTCTCTTTTCTCATCTATAAAATGAGGATAGCACTTGCCTCAGGATTGTTGGGTGGATTAAATTGTATAAAGTTCTTAGCAAAGCACCTGGCCTTAGTGTGTGACTAGGAAATGAAGGCCATTATTAGGTGGCCGTGACCTTGGCGATCAAAGCCATACGTCATAGAGGTGGAAAGGTCACGTGTGGAACAGCCTGGCTACCTTGTGGTAGAACTGGGACTCAGCCGCCGGACTCCACCCAGGGGCTGTCTCTACTGCGCCTTCCTCCATGGACCAAAGGGAGGGCCTGCATGGAGACGTGTAGAGGCCGGTTCATAGACGCTGAGTCACTCGTCTAGAGCAGCCCAGCCACGGAGGAGCTGGGCTTTGCGCATAGCAGCAGCAGCAGGCGTGGGGAGAAGCGGGCGAATTCCAGAGAGATTGGGGAGGCTGCAGAGACAGGACTTGGCAGTTTAGCAGGTGTAGGGGCTGCAGGGGAGGGAGATGCCCAGTTCTGTGGCTTTGGCAGCAGGGTGATGGTGAAGCTCTCTGAGCATGGGGGTGGTGGATCGAGCAGGTTAGGAACCGCTGACAAGTGCAGGTGGGTAAGGAACTGGGTTACAGCAAGAGTTTGAGGAGCCTGTGGGACATCCAGCTGGAGGGGCCCAGGGCATGACAGTTTGGACAGAGGCAGTGAATCGCTGGGGCTGGATCTTTAGATGCCCAGGTTCCTTTGCACACAGTCGCCTACCCCCATCTTTCTCATACACTGGACTGCGAACCCAAGATCGGGCTTTTCCTCCCAGGACAGCCTTGACCCTGCATGGCCCCTGGCTTTCTCCTCAGCTGCAAAACGAGGCAGTAGGACCAGCTGTTGTCTGAGGGCTGCAGCCCTGCCATTCTAGAATTCTGGGTAAACCCTAGGATCTAAATGGGCCAGGAGACCCGTGAACACCTACCTGAGAGAGGACAGGCAGCACTTGGGAGCGATGACCTTTGTAGTGAAGAGATTTTGATGACCGAATGCTGAGTGCAGGAGGAAGTAAGTGAGGGAGGATTGAATGATACAATGTCAGCGTGTGAACAAGTGGTGTCTGGATTGTAGCAGCCTAGATGAATAACTGGTGGACGGACACTCTCCCGCGCAACCACAAGCCAGCAAACCCGTGGCTGTGCCCCGCTGGCTCTCCCCGACAGCGGCCTCCCGTCCCTGGCCTGCCCTGCAGACTGGACATGGGCGGGCGCGTGCTGTGGCTGGGTAAGGAGCCGGCCTCCAGTGTTGGGGAAGGGCATCGAGCGGAGGCTGAGAGGGAGGCAGGGCACAGGCCAGTCCAAAGCCTGACCAGAAATTTCCTGAGATTTTCTAGAAGGAGAGGGGTATGGGAGGCAGCAACTTGTCTTAGTTCCTGTGGCTTCACATTCCTATCAAGCCTGCAGCTGAAAAACCAGGCTTTTCCTGACTTCTGGCCCCACCCTGGCTTTCTCCAGCCACTTGATCCAGATCAAGCTACCTCCGTCTCCCCCTACCCTGACATCTTCCCCTGGGGCCAGCAGATCCTGGGAGGGTGGACTTCTCCACTCTCTGGTCATAGTTGGGAAGGGGAGGACACCTAAGTTCACATCCTGACACTGTCCCTGAACACTGGGAGCTTTCAGACACGGAGCTTAACTTCTCTGAGTCTCTGCTTCCTCTTTAGTCAAGGGGAGGGCATCATTCTCCCCCGACCTCGGCCTTTCTAAATATCAGCATAGAAAACCATGGAGTGTGATACGGGTGTTTGGTATTACTCATATCTGTCCCAAATGTGTTGGTATTGTGTCACCTGGGGAGAAGATAGGCCTTATCTAACCTCTGTTCTATTTAGAGGAAAAAGCAGTTCACTCCCAGAGCTTTGACAGAAAAGTCTCATTTCCTGCTCCGACAGAAGAGGGGCCTTGCTCACCGCACTGTGTAGAGTCAAGTCTCTGGGAGACAAACGGGCCTTTTCCGGTGTCTGACAGCCCCTCCCTTGTCACTCAGTCCTCAGAGGAGAGGTGACCTTCCTGTGTCAGGAAGGCTCAGAAACTGTTTCCTACCCTGCCTGACTTTGACGTGCAGAGCAGGCCAGGTGGATACTGAGGGGTTGTAAGACTCCCAGGGACCCCCAAACCTACAGCCAAAGTGTAACAGTGGGCTTGCTCTGCAGACCCAACTCTCAGTCAGGTCTTGTAGTCTCTCCCTCCCTCTCTTGCTGGCACATTGCCGCCCCTGGGCTCCTCCTACAGAGCAACAGGGGCCCAACTATCAACGGCCAGCACCCAAACATCAACCCTGCCAACCTGCTGGCAAAATCCCAGTGACAATAATATTTATTGCATTTGAAGGGGAGATGGGACGTTCTGGGACAGCCAAGGCTGGAGGCCCTGGGGACTTTCTGCCCAGGGTTGGCCTTCGGCATAGTGGGTCAGGGCCTCAGTGCAGCCAGGGCTTCCGGGAGGGCCGTTGCTCACCCCACTCACAGCAAGATAAAAACAAAGGAATGTATAGTGAAAACCAGGCATGCAGTAGTGAACTGGACACAAGGCCTGCCTCCACAGACCAGAAGGAAGTTCTTTGTGAAGTCAGAGCTAGGCCGAGACCCACCTGCACCTTTTAACAGCTGTGTGGCTTCGAGCTTGCTGTTGAACCTCTCAGAGCCTTGTCTTCATCAGTAAACAGGGATGATGTGAGAGTTCCCAGCTCATAGAGTTGCTGTGAGGAATCAACGAGGCAATGCCCCTTAAAGCGAACAACAAACACACAATGTCTAGAGTATGGTCAGTGCTCAGTAAAGTTTAAATAACTGATTAAGGATCTCATAGTCCAATGGAGGGAGATACATATACACAAATACATGCCACCTCTACCATGCAGCCTTCAGGGATGTCCCCCAGTCCCTGGCAGGAGGTGAGAGTCTCCTTCTGGAAGCCCTGCAGCACTTTGCCCATCTCTCGATCATATCCCTTGTCTTTCTGGGATTGTTTACATATCTGTCTTCCACACAAGTCTGCCAGTCCTTCCAAGACAGGCATGTGGAAATTCCTCTCTGACATCATAAAAGTATCCCCCCTAGGTCTCATCTAATTCTGAAGGTGGGATTCTGTGAGAAGACCTGGAGTGTGGCTTCTGTCTGGGCCGATCAGGGAAGGCTTCAGGGAGTCAGTGATGTTTGAGCTAGGTCATAAAGCCTGTGTACAATTTGGAGCAGCAGCAGTAGGTATTTGAGGGGCAGCTAAAAGTGGGGAGACTGACGGTCTGAGACCTCAGTGAGCAGCCAGTGGCACAGGAGTATGGGTCAAGAGGATGGGGCCTGGTCCCTGGTCCCCTTGTAAGTGCCTCTACAACCCTGAGCAAACACCTCCCTTCTCTGGGCTCCAGCCTCTCCTCTCAGCACACTGAGGGGGCTTTGCTAGGTAAGGGGCTTTGCCACGTTGGAAAATTCTCTGGCTTCTTCGACCTTCCGCTCCTGGGACAGTCCCAGATGACAAGTCCAAGTATTTCCCAGCTCAGAGAGCACCCTCCCAATGACAGGCAGCACAGTCCTGTTTTGGAGGGTGGTTCAGTTTTGGGGGTAAGAAGGTGAGCCCACTTGCCCAGCCCCAAGAGCATTTTCCAGAATGTGTATATGTCAGGGCAGGATGGACTATGGAGAAAGCCTCCGAATAGCCGCCTATCCTCATGCATAGCTGGGATTCCAGGAGACGCAAGCCTCACCCAGGCCAGCAGGGGTCGGGGCTCAGGGTGCTGTCCTTGCATGCTCAGGGCATTCCTCTGGCCCAGCAAAGATGGAGGAGACGGTGAAGCAGCTGCTGCTCCAGCCGCCGGCGCCTCCCACATGGCTTCCTCGGCCCGGGCGCAGCTCCTGAGGTCTCACAATGCTTCTATTGTCCACAGCTCTGCCAGGCTGCCCCCCAGGGAGCTGCTCAGAGCCAAGGGCCTGGGCAGGGTTCTGATTCCTGGGGCACAACCTGGGTGGAAAAGCAGAGTGGTCAGACCCACGAATACAGCCATGGGACCTGGAAAGTCCTAGCTAAAGAATCCTGGAATCTGACAGTCAGAGGCACTTGGAAAAAGGAAATTCTAGAATTAGAAGACCACAGGTGCTCAGGCTCCAGACTGCCCAGTTCATAGTCCCCCTCCCTCATTTTATCTTTTTCATTACAAAAAGTTATTCTTTCTCCACCCTGATTTACCCAGATTCCTCATCTTTCCAGTGACCTGCCCATGGCCCTGGTGTTATGTGGGCAAATTTTTTCTTGCCCACTTGGGGCTGGTTTTGTTTTAAAATCAGAGCCTGAGTTCTTTCTAGTGACATTAATTTAACTGCAAGCGGCATTGTGTTCATATGAGAAAGTTAAAATGACTTTTTTGTAGAATGTTCAAATCTATTTATTTAAATTGACAGATAAAATTGTATATATTTGTCATGTACAATGCTATGTTTTGAAGTACATATACATTGTAGAATGGTTAAATCTAGCTAATTAACATATGCATTATCTCACATAGTTATTATTTTTATAGTAAGAACACTCAAAATTTACTCTCAGCAATTTTCAAGAATACATTAAAATTAACTATAGTCACCTTGTTGTACCATAGCTCTCTTGAACTTATTCTGCTAACTGAAATTTTGTATCCTTTGACCAAAATCTCCCCAACCACCCTGACCAATGGCACCAGCCTCTGGTAACCACATTCTACTTTCTATTTCTATGAGATCAATTTTTTTAGATACCACATATGAGTGAGAAAAATGATTTTTTTTTAAGACAGGGTCTCACTCTGTTGCCTGGGCAAAAGTGCCGTGGCATCAGCCTACTTCACAGCAACCTCAGACTCCTGGGCTCAGGCGATCCTTCTGCCTCAGCCTCCTGAGGAGCTGGGACTACACGTGCATGCCACCACCCCTGGCCATTTTTTTTTTAAGAGACGTGGTCTTGCTGTATTGCCCAGGCTGGTCTCAAATGCCTGGGCTCAAGCGATCCTCCTACCTCAGCCTCCCAAAGTGCTGGGGTTACAGGTGTGAGCCACCCACCCCCCCAGTCGAAAAATGTTTTTTTAAAGTGAGCGGTGAATTCTAAAACCACAGCAGTCCTCTTTTCCGGCTGGAACCATGGAGGGTGTCAACTAGAGAGAAGAAAAAGAAGGTTCCTGCTGTGCCAGAAACCCTTAAGAAAAAGCGAAGGAATTTCGCAGAGCTGAAGATCAAACGCCTGAGAAAGAAGTTTGCCCAGAAGATGCTTCGAAAGGCGAGGAGGAAGCTTTCCTATGAAAAAGCTAAGCGTTATCACAAGAAATACAGGCAGATGTACAGAACTGACATCGGAATGGCTGGACGGCAAGAAAAGCTGGCGACTTTGATGCACCTCCAGAACCCAAGTTGGCGTTTGTCATGAGGATCAGAGCTGTCATCGGTGTGAGCCCAAAGGTCCGAAAGGTGTTGCGGTTTCTTTGCCTTTGCCAGATCTTCAGTGGAACCTTGTTAGGCTCAACAAGGCTTCAGTTAACATGCTGAGAACCATATATTGCAATGGGGGACCCAAACCTGAAGTCAGTAAATGAACTAATCTACAAACGTGGTTATGGCAAAATTAGTAGGAAGCGAACAGCGTTGACAGACAACACTTTGATTGCTCGTCCTCTGGGTAAATATGGCACCATCTGCAGGGATGTTCTGATTCATGGGATCTATCCTGTTGGGAAACACTTCAAAGAAGCAAATAACTTCCTGTGGCCCTTCGAGTTATCATCTCCATGGGGTGGAATGAAGAAAAAGACAACTCATCGTGCAGAAGGCGGAGATGCAGGGAAGACCAGATCAACAGGCGTATTAGAAGAATGAACTAAAGTCTCTACCATGATTATTTTTGTAATCTGGTCAGTTAATAAACAGTGACTGCTTTCAAATTGAAAAAAAAAACACGGCAGGAGTTTAAAAATAAATTAGTGACAAATAGTATATGATTCCACTTATAGCAGGTCCCTAGAGTAGTCAAATTTATAGAGACAGAAAATAGAATGGGGTTTGCCAGGGGCTGGGGTGGGTGGGATATGAGGAGTTTAATGGGTGTAGAGTTTCAGTTGGGGGAGATGAAAAAGTTCCAGAGATGGGTGGTGGTGACAGTTGCATAGCAATGTGAAGTCACTCTGCCACCAAACTGTACACCTAAAAATGGCTAAAATTGCAAATTTTATGTTATGCATATTTCACTGCAATAAAAAAATGCTTACTTGAAAAAGAAAAAAATCAGGGCCTACCGTGGTGGTGTACACCTATAATCCCAGCTCCTTGGGAGGCTGAGGCGAGAGGATCATTTGTGCCCAGGAGTTGGAGGGTGCAGTGAGCTAGCTATGACTGTGCCCTTGCACCCCAGCCTGGGCGACAGAGCGAGATCTCGTCTCTTAAATAATAGAGTTATACTAGCTAATTATGCTAAGTGAAAAAGCCAGACACAAAGACTACGTATTGTATATGTGATTCCATTGATACGAAATGTTGAGAATAGGCAAATCCATAGAGACAGAAAATAGGTTAGTGGTTGCCAGGCGCTGGAGGTAGGGGTGCAGGTAGGGGAGAGATTGAAATTGGGAGTGATTGCTAATGGGTACATAGTCTTTGGGTGATGAAAATGTTCTAAAATTAAATAGCAGTAATGGTTGCACAACTCTGAATATATGAGAAACCACTAAATTGCACACTTTACAAGCATGAATTTTATGGTATGTGAATTATATCTCAATTAAACTGCTATTTTAAGAAGTTATACCTGCTAGATGTTACAAATTTGAACCATAAATATGTAAAAATCAAGTCTGCTGTAGCCCCAAAGTTAACCACTGACAGCATTTGGACATGTATGCTTTCTTCTTGATGCTGAAAATTCTATACCTATATGTATACACAAATGTATTTAGATACATAAATACACATGAGATATATATATATTTGTGTGTTTTGCAAAAATGGGGTCCTACTATACCTATCATTCTGTAGCCTGCTTTTTTCACTTCTTTTGAGGATGCATTTTTATGACATTCTCTCTCATAGCTGTGTGGTTTTCTATTGCTCAGCTGAGCGAAACTTGATCATCCAGCCCCTTACTAATGAAGATTCAGGTTGTTTCCAGTCTTTGCTGTTAGCAAACAATATCCTGCTCACTCCTGGAACGCCTGCAGCTGTTACCTTGGAAGGAATTTGAAAGGATTCAAACTCTACCTGTAATGACATCTCCCACTGGCTTGCATTCAACTTGCTTTCCTGGGAGCAAGGTGTCATTCGGCTCAAATGTCACCACCTCAAAGAGGTCTTCCCTGGCCACCCTGTCTGTCCCCATCATTCTCTATCTCGGCACCTACCACCATCTGGACTTCTGCCTGTTGATCTGTTTACTTGTTCATTGCCTGTCCTCCCCACTAGAATGTTAGTTGCATTGGGGCAGGAGCCTTGTCTTGTTCAGCCCCACAGGTGCTCAGTAAATATTTGTTGAATCCATGCTTGACTCTAAATGCAAGAACAAGGCCTGGAAAGATGTTTCAAACTGACAACTGTGGCTACTTCTTAGGAAGGGACTGGGATTGGGGGAGATAGTCAAGCTGGAGCTTGAGCTTTATTTTATTTTAAAATTTTTGACAAGAGTATATTCACTTCTTAATCAATAGTTAAAAAATAAAACAGAAAAGCACTGAATCAAGGGCCTAAGACCTTCTGTCCTAATCCTGAAATTATGGCATGATTTTGGGCAAGTGGCCTGATTTGCCTGTCTGTGGCTTCTGACCTCAGCTATAAACACAGACCCACCTTCCACTTTCCACCTGGATTTATAGTTTGCACGGCATTTTCACGTTCATTATCTCACCTGATCACCCACAACCCTAGGACACAGGCAAGGCAAGAATTATTACTTCCATTTTATAGAGTAGGACATTGGGGTTCACAGGGTGAGTTGCCTAGCCTGCAGTCATACAGCTGTAGTCATGCGGGTCCTGACTTCATAGCATGGTGAGCTGACTCAGATAATGAGTTTATAAAGCCCACACATGGCTAATGGGGGCTGAGGGCTGGGCTGTGCAAGCTATTATTATGGCAACGGGATCAAGATTAGATCTGGACCTGTCTTCAGGGACCTAAAGGGAGCCCTTTAGGCTGATAAGGACAGGGGTATGAACCCGCCTGGATTTAATGAGAGTCCTGTGTGGTCTTTGAAGGCCAAGATGGTGGCCGATATCAGGATCCTGAGTCCAGGTCCTTAGTTTAATGAAAGCACCTGGAATTCTGCTTTCCTGAAGTTGCTTTCCCCCAGGAAACAGGGCAGGAGGTGGCAGTGCAGGGCTGCAGTCGGGCCATGCAGCCCCTTCCTAGACCCTGAGAGAGTCCACATTCTGGGCCTAGATGGTGGCCTTCCAGGTTTGGATGTACCTGGGTGGGGTGTGAGGCTGGGCCAGGCTGGCAAGCCAGGTCTCCAGGCCCTGGGTCATAACTGTATTCTGGACTGAGACTCGGTGAACTCTGAGAGGGTAAATGGCCCAAGTCAGTCTCTCTCCTTGATAATTTACTCAAAAAGGCTCTGGTGACAAGCTGGGTACAGAATGTTTCAATCCAGTTCATCACCTGTTTACCAGGTATTAAGAGTTAGAATTTATGAGTGATGGCTAAAGGGTAAGGCATTTTATATCTTAATCCTCTCAGCCACCTTTATTTTCCCATTTTTAAGATGTGGGAACTGAGGCCCAGGAGGCACAAGCTCAAACGGCTGAGTGGGGACAGTCAGGACTCGAGCCTGGATGGATGTGACTGCAAAATCCCTGTTTTTTCCACTCCCCTGAGTGCTGAGGGGTGATAAAGATGAGTAAGACCCTGTTTCTTCCTTTGGGAGGGAGCGACAAACCCATTCCAGTTAGCTATTGCATTGGTCAGAGTGACATCACCACCTCTGCAGCAGACGGAGGCTGATTCATCTGCAGGGAGAGTGCGGAGAGGCCTCTGCCAAAGGGTGGGCTGGTGGGGGTCTTGAAGGGAAGAGCAGATGGAGAACGAAGCTGGGGAGGTTCCAAGGCCAGATGTGGAAGGCTTGTACGCCCTGAGGCCCGGGCCGCTTTCTTTAAGTCCTTCCCATAGGAGCCCAAGCAACCGCCACTCTAACAAGGCTGAAGGGGACCTGGGTCCCAGTGGGGAGGAGCGAGGGGACTCTGCAAGACCGCCGGTTGTGGGGTTCAATACATCACTGAGTGGGCACCTGGACCGACAGGGGTGGGGGGTCTGGGTCTCCCTGGCAGGCCTGGGGTGGGGGATGTGGAAGTGAACTCCCAGGCGCTCAGGGGTGTTTTAGAGCTGTGCGACTACGTGAGGAAGCTGGGGGCCATCTGGGAGTGCTTTGGAGTCTGCAGGGGGACTGCCTTCCCAATGTTTCAGGCCAGGGGTGGGTCGGGGAATTTGCAGTCCTTAGCGGTGGGAAGGAGGCAAGATGAGAGCAAGAGGGAGGTGTCCCGCCTCTGAAGGGGGTAGGGGTCCAGGTGGGCCGCAGCTGCGTTGCTGGCGGGGGTGTCGGGGGAAGAAATCAGTGCGGGGAGGGGCTAGGTTGCGGTGGCGGGGATTCCAGGGGCTGGTCCAGAGTCCTTCGAGGGCCTCACCGTGGAGAAGGCGTGACCATGGGGTGTCCGGCCCTTTTGGGAGAGAGGGGGTCCGCGTCTGGGGGCGGAGCCACCGCTGGGTGGGGCGCCGGGCCGCCCCCTCCCCGCTCCCCCGCGGCGGCGGGCGGGCCCCGGGCGGGGACGGAGGCTGCGGGCTGCCCGCGCCCGCGGCCGGCCCACAATGAGGGCAGCGGGCCGCGGTGAGTAAGCGGCGGCCGGCCGGGCAGGGCCACGCGGGGCGGCGGCTGCTCGGGCAGGTCGGGGCAGGACCGGGCGGGGGCGGCAGACAGCCCAGCCGGGACCCCGCGCCGAGCCCGGGCGAGGACACCGAGGCCGCGGCCCCGCCTCCGCCCCGCCCCGCGCCCCGCCGGTCGGCGCCCCGAGCTCGGAGCAGCGCCGGGGCCGCGCCGCAGCCGCAGCCGGAAACCAGGCCCGCGCGCGGCCGCCGTCCCGGTCCGAGCCGGGACCCGACGCCGGAGCTGGAGCCGGCCGAGCCCGCGCGGGTCATGGCGGGGCCGCGGGGCGCGCTGCTGGCCTGGTGCCGCCGCCAGTGCGAGGGCTACCGCGGCGTGGAGATCCGCGACCTGAGCAGCTCCTTCCGGGACGGCCTGGCCTTCTGCGCCATCCTGCACCGGCACCGGCCCGACCTGCTGTGAGTGCGGGGCCCACGGCGGGCGGGCGCGCGGGGCGGGCCAGTGCTGGGGGCCGCCGCCCCCCTCAGTGACGCGGAGCCGGGCGGTGACAGGCGCCGCCCCCCGGGGACCCAGACGCCGACCCCACCGACGGCCCTGAACGCCTGGCGGGTAGCTGAGACCCCCGACTCCGGGCACCCCTCCCCCCTCAGCTGCTTCGACCCCGCCCACTGGGCCACCGAAGCCACCCCCACGCTGGTTCCCTCCGCGAGGGACCTTGGCCCCGCCCACAGGGCCCTGATTTCGACCATGGGACACTGGGCCCCCAAGGCCTTGACTTTTTCTTTGAGGGGGCACTAAATCCTCCTTGGGGAGGGAGGAGGCTTGGAGGGCTGTTCGTTCTGGGCCCTTGCTCTGTGAGTACAGGTGAACGCTCACTTCTCTGAGTCCCCTGTGGGATCTTACCTCCAGGGCACTAGTTCCCGCACAGAGGAGACCCTAGATTAACAATTATTGGGTGAATGGATGTACACTACCTTCCCCCAATGCGTCCCCAATTAGGACACAGAGCTGTTTCCCCAGGTATGTGCTCTATGGCCCTACTGCCCTCGGTGAGGCAGGCAGGTGGAGCAAGGAAGAGGACAGGACATAGGGCAGTGGCACTGGGCAGACTTAGAGGAGCCGATTGGCAGCCACCAACCAGCTGCTCCTGGCTGTGAAATGGCCCCTTCCTGCCCAGAGCTGCCTAGTGAGGTTCTTGTGGGAAAGTATTCACGTCCCCAAAACAGCTGGCTTGGAGCTTCTGTCTCAGCTCCCTTGGGCCCTGGAACCTCTTGCTTTCATCCACTCATTCATGAAACACCTGGTGAGAGTGAATCTGGTGCTACCATTCCCTGTGCCTCAGGTCTCGTCTGCAAACCGGGGCTGAGTCATGGTCCTTGCCTCTCTTGCCTGTAGCCCCCCTGCCAGGGCTCCCCAAGCCTGGCAGGGTCTGGAGTCTTCCTGTGTCTCCACCTCTGATCTGTGCCCCCGAAGGGCAGCACCTGGAAGGGCTTTGGAAGGACTGCCTCAGGATTTGGGGTGCAATGTACCTGGTTTACCCTGTAGCACGGTGCCTATGGGTGGGGCAGTGGGCCCTGTGTTGGGCCTGGAGGAGAGGGTGTTGGAGATGTGGATACAGAAGGGAATACAGGTGGGAGGTGGGTGTGGAAGTGGCTGTTGCCTGCTGTGGGGCACATGCCACCTGTATTAGTGGAGGCACAGCGTGGAGGCTTGGAGGCTTGGGGGCTTGGGGGCTTGTGGGCTCAGGAGCAGGGGCTTGGAGGATGCAGGGGAAGGGTACTGGGATTGGACCCGTGCATTGGAGTGGAGGGCTTAAGAGGTCTTCTTCTGTTTTGACTGGGGGCCAGGTGGTCAGTCAGGAGGCAAGGAGCAGCCTAGAACTACAGTCCCCAACCCCCAGGCTGAGGACCAGTGCTGGTCCATGGCCTGATAGGAGCTGGGCCGCACAGCAGGAGGTGAGCCGCAAAGTTTCATCTATATTTATAGTTATTCCGCATCGCTGACATCACTGCCTGAGCTTTGCCTACCCCTACCGCCAATCCGTGGAAAAATGGTCTTCCATGAAACCAGTCCCTGGTGCCAACAAAAAGGTTGGGGACTGCTGGCCTAGAGTAAGAAGGCACTTGGGTGTCACACTGAGCCATTTGGTGGACCTGAGCCTGTTGTGTTCAGCACGGTTTGTGTTCAGCTTCTTTACGTGTTAGGTTTGTGACCTCGGGTGGACCACTGGATCTCTCCAGGCATCAGTTGCCTCATCCGAGAGGTGGAATTGATAACATGACCTCACAGAATTATTGTGAGGATTACGTGAGATAATAAGCGTTCAATTAACATTAGTTATAAGTAGTGTTAATAGGCAGTGGATGATGATGACAATGTTTTGTGCCTTCATTTATTCAACAGGTGTTTTTGGAGTTACTATTACTCTGCTGGACACTGTACCTGGTAATGGGGATACCAGCCAATAAAACAGACAGAACCCTGGACACTCCCCCACACCTGTAGGGGAGACATACGTGATGACAATTCCATGTGCTCTATCAGAGAGCCTGGGTTGGGAGGACCTTTCGGGGAGAGTGTGATGTTCAAGGAGATGGCAGAAGCCAGGTGAGGGGCCAAGCGCAGGGCATCCTGGCTGAGGCCCCACCTGAGCAAAGGTGCACAGCGGGAGGCATGTGCGGAGCCGGAGCCTGTGCCACTGGAGTGGGAGCTCGAGGCAGCAAGAGTCGGGAGGTGCGGCCGGGCCAGATTGCTGAGGGCTCTCTTGCTGGCTACGGAGAGCGGACTCAGGCCTGAGGGAGCCGTGTGGGTTTTAAGCAAAGGAGGGTTGTGGCTGTAGAAAGCGTGGAGGGGAGCGTAGCTCCCCCGTCTGAGAAGGGATCTAGTGTCATGTTCATGCATTCATTTGCAAGGGAGGCCAGTGCTCAGGCTACGGGCCCACTGCACAGGAGAGAAGCTGAGGCCCAGGTCCCACAGAAGGTGTAGGGAAGGCCACGGCAGTGGGTAGGGATGATCTCTGCGAGGGTGGGGCTGGGCTGGGGGTGAGGGCAAGAATCATCTTGGAAAGTGATTCAGGCTTCTGGAGCTGTGGGCCCTGCCCGAGTGAACCCACTGTTGGCCTAGACCTCTGCTGGGGGAGGTCTACACCCCTATCCAGGCATGTTTAAGTTCCTTTGAGGCCAGGGACCATGTGGATTTCATTTTTGTGTCCTTCATCTCTTTAGAGCCAAATAGAACTTCCTGGGCCTCTAAAAACTCTCAGAAAATATCTACGTTACCAAAACACAGATGTCAATTAGGGATAAAGATGGGGCTGGGAGGAGAAGTTGGAGGAAAACCTGTAGGATCCTGGGCTTTTTACAGTTTTCACACTGTTTTCAGCATTCATTCATTCAACAAACATTTATTGAGTGTCTGCAAAATCCTGGAACCTGTGAAGGGTGTTGGGGGCAGGAGTGGGACAGAATGTGACCCCAGCCTTCTAGGAACGCAGCTGGGGAGACTGAAATAATCAGCTGAGACAAGTTGCTTTTGTCTGGTTTGTGCTGGGAACAAGCCTTTGTTGGGGCATGGGCTGGTGTCACAGACCCGGAGACTGAGGTTTAGGGAGGTTAAATCGCTAGCTTAAGGTCACACTTTTAGGCAGTGGCAAAACACAGGGAGTTAGTGAGGCGGCCAAGGGGAGAAGGAAGTGGCCTGGCCACAGGTGGCAGAAGGGGGGCTGGAGCTCAGACATAGTCACCTCCCCTCTCCCCAGTCCGCCTAACCCTGGGGCACCAGACTCTTCCCAGGTTCCCAAGCTTCCCTTTTCTGCCCAGGCAGGCTTCACAGTGCCTGACCTCTGCCTAGAAAAGCGTTAGGGGCAGGAGGAAGGGGGTACTGGCCCGACTCCCTCCTGTCTGCGAGGCCTGCCCTTTACCAAGCCCCGACTCGACCGTCCTCACACCAGCCAGGGGGTGTACTAGTGCTTTCCCTCATTTGAGGATGGGAAAATGAAGGTGAAGGACTGCTGACCTGCCCAAGGTCATATGGCCCGGCCTGGAAGAGCAGGGCCCAGGATCCAGGCCTTGGAGGATCTGCCTGCTCTGGGTCTCCGGCAGTCAGCGAGGCTGCAGTTTCAACCCTAGAAGGGCAGGGCTGCACGGGGTGCCCCAGGAGGCAGCTGGGCAGGAAGCCCGAGCTGCCTCCTGTGGTTTCAGCCCCTCCAGCCTCTTGGATTGGACGGGAGGAGGGGGTTAAATAAAGCCAGCAGGCCAGTCAGCTGTCCCATGCCCCCTAGGCAGCCTGCTGCCTCTCACCTGTCCCAGCTTAGAAACTGGAAAAACCTCTCATTGCCCCCACCAAGGGAAGCTTTCCCCAGGAGTGGCCCAGTGGGGTGGACCAGCCAGTCAGTGCCCGCAGCTTGGAGTGTGTACCATTTCCACTCTGGTTCAAACTTGTTCTTCTATTCTTGGCCCCTTCAGAGAAACATTCATCTTCAGGCTGGGCTGGATGGGGATTCAGCAGGCTGGTATGGCTTCTCCTACTTAGCCTGTGCTATGCAGGGGAAGGGCCGGAAATGTGGATTCTAAGGGCTGGGTGGCCTCCCCTCTCCAGGCCGCAGCGTCCTCATCTGTAACATGACATAAATTACTGCTAAGAGTTGCTGTGAAAATGCAGTAAATGAGACAGAGGAGCTCAGCACGGGGCCTGCGTGAGGCCAGCGGTCGGCGGATGCCCCTGTTCTTATGGGCGCTAGTCCTGGTGTTTGCCAGGGACTCGGGAGACGGGGTCCTGGGGAGAGAGGTCAGGGGTCTTAGACTTGAAAGCCTGGGCTTGAGCCCCACCCTTCCGGTGATTTCCCAGCCTCTGCCTGGATGCCTCCAGGGGCAACGAGCTAACGCTCTGCCCGCACCTGGCAGCCCTGGATCCAGGAGCAAATACTGGCTGCCTCAGGATCCTCCTCAGCAGCCCATGGACGCCCTCCCCGTCCTTCTGAGGCCGACTCCGGGAGGAGGTCACCTGTGCCCGGCTCCTAGCTGACTCCCCGACCCCTCGGCCCCCGCTGCCTCTCTTGACCAATCCTCCCCTCTGTGCCTCTTGCAGAGACTTCGACTCACTTTCCAAGGACAATGTCTTCGAGAATAACCGTCTGGTAAGTCCCCAGACAGGTGGAGGCCCAAGAGGCTGTGTGTGCGAGTGTGTGGGTGTGCGAGCGGGTGCAAGTGTGTGAGACAGTGTAGACGGCTGCGAGAATGGGAGCGTGTGGCTATGCACATGTGAGTGTGTGTGACTGTGCGTGAGTGTGTGAGCGTGAGTGTCAGACACGCAGGGCAGGGGGCTCGCGGGCTGGCTGCCCTTGCGTGTGGGCCGCAGGCCCCAGGGAAGGCCCGGCTGCTGCTCTCCGTACACCTGCTTCCCAGCAGGCCCTGTGCTGGGACCCTCAGGCCTCCCCTTCTCTAGGCCATCGTGTGGGGCTGGGGAGGGACTGGAGCTGAGGGGGCCACAGTCACCCCATCGCTCCAGGGGAGCGGGGCCTCGGCTGAGGGCGCCCTTCACGCCGCCTCCTCCCTGGCCTCTTCCTCCTGCTGCGGCTACTCCTGCCCCACCCCAGGCCTTTGAAGTGGCCGAGAAGGACCTGGGGATCCCTGCTCTCCTGGACCCCAGTGACATGGTCTCCATGAGTGTCCCCGACTGCCTCAGCATCATGACCTACGTGTCCCAGTATTACAACCACTTCTCCAGTCCTGGCCAAGGTGAGAGGGGACCCCGCCCTTCAGGGAGGCTGGCCTGGGAGTGGCCCTGGGGATATTTGTCACTTGTTTTCTGAGCTGCCCGCAGGCAGCTGAGGAGGCAGCACATCATTCATTCACCCATTCAAATATTTCCTGAGCAAAAGAGCGCTGAGCTAGTCCCCGGGGGCACAGATGTGACTGTGATCGCTGCTCATAGTCTTATGGGGGAGACAGACAACAAACACATCAACCACAAAATAAACACGACACTGTCAGAGGAGACAGACAGGCTGAGTCCACATGTGGCGTGTGAGTTCATCTCTCCAGCACCCCTTCCCTTCCTGTTTGCAGACACTTCCCGGGGATTTTCCTCCAGCGGGGAAGTGGCCCTGTCCTGCGGGGCTGTTGTGCAGTCTTCCACAGAAGTGACCTTTAAGGCCTGAGAATGGAGAGGCTGGGAACTGGGGAACTGGGGTTAGGGGTTACCCCTCTGCTCTGCGTTGGGACATGGGGCATCCCCATGCAGGAGCCTCTCCTGGGGACAGTGGGGCTGCCCCTTCTGCAGAGAGGACCGGGCCCAGACAGGGGAAGCAAGGAAGGAGCTCGAGATCACACAGCAGAAAAACTGAGCAGCTCGGATGGGAATCCAGGTGTCCTAAATCTACATTGGGTCACTGCTGTCCATAGGTCCTGTGTGGACCCTGTTTCAGTCCGACTCCTGCCTCTACTCTCCATGTGGACATTCCCGGCCCATTTCTTTTATCTATCTATCTATCTATGTATCTATTTATTTATGAGACAGAGTCTCTCTGTTGCCTGGGCTAGAGTGCAGTGGCATCACCATAGCTCACAGCAACCTCAAACTCCTGGGCTCAAGCAATCCTCCTGCCTCAGCCTCCCAAGTAGCTGGGACTATAGGCACGAACCACCATGCCTGGCTAATTTTTTCTATTTTTAGTAGAGATGGGGTCTTGCTTTTGCTCAGGCTGGTCTTGATCTCCTGAACTCAAGCAATCCTCCCACCTTGGCCTCCCAGAGTGTTAGGATTACGGGTGTGAGCCATTGTGCCTGGCCCAGCTCATTTCTTTAAAAAAAGTATTTTATGAAGTTGGGTTTCTTTTTTTACTAAAAGTAAAACATGTTTAATATAGAAAATTTGGAACATAGCAAAAGCATAAAAATTAAAATAATCTGTTATTCCTCTTCCCCTTGATGTAACACTAGGGATTAATACTATCATTGAACAGATAACATTATGTGTATTTTAATAGAAATCAAAATGAAAGTATTTCTAGACCCTGGAGTGTTTGGTGAAAACCAGCCTAGGGTGAGAGTTAAGAGCACAGAGTTAAAATTTTTGCTCTGCCATTGACTCTCCTGGTGACCGTGGGCCAGTTACTTAATCTCTCTGCCTCAGTTTCCCTTTTTTAGTGGGGAAAAGATCAGTGCCCCACCTCTCAGGGTTAATGTGAGGAGTAAACAAGGAAATGTGTAAGACTGTGTCTGGCCTGCATTTGGGATTCAGCCTTAGTGTTCACGTTACTTCTTACTCCGTGGATGAGAGTTTAGTGCTTACTCAGGATCGAAATTCAGCCTTAGCTCCCAGAGGCTTCCCTGTGGCCAAACCTAACTCTCTCTAAGCTCTTCTCTGGGACCTGCGGGGTGGGTGGGCAGGTGGCTGTTGGTGGTGCTTGGCACTCTGGTGGGCCCAGCCCCCATGTTGTGCTTGGGTGGGAGCAGCCCCCTTGCCTCGGGGATTCTCGTTGATAAAGGTACAGTTTGTGCTTTTCGTACAGCTTGGCCTCTAAATGCACACTAGGTTTATCCCATCTGCTGCTCAAGCAAAGGAAACAGCGATGTGTTCCAACTCTGGAGGCAAATCTGGCTGCGGGGCCGCCCAGCCGGTCCCGTACTGTACTTTCTGGGAGAGTGGAGGCGTTTCAGGGTGATTGAGACCAGGCTTGACTTTTACTGGACTGGGTGACTTCGGAGCCTGCCCCAGTGCCGTGCTGAGTGTTTAGTTTGTGCCACGCTCAGTGGGTTCCGGTGACCTTGGGCACATCAGACTGACCCCTGCCCTGGAGGAGCCGAAGCCTGGTTGGGGAGCCAGGGTGCAAGTGAAGGAAGCAGGTGTAGCTGCCCACAAGTGGTGGGGACTGGCATGTCAGGGTGAAGTCCAGCTTCTCAGTTGGCCTCTAAGGGCCTCTCCTCGCTTCCCTGGAGCCACTCCCTGCACCGACCATAGTGTTGAATTTCCTGTCTTCTTTAAATTCATCATATCCCTTTACTGCTAAGTGTTTCTCATCGCTGATCTTCCTGCCCCAAACACCTTATTCTGTGCCACCTATCCCTGCCCCTTGGCAGATTCTTTCCTGCGCATCTTCTTTTTTTTTTTTGAGATAGAATCTCACTCTGTTGCCCTGGGTAGAGTGCCATGGCATCAGCCTAGCTCACAGCAACCTCAAATTCCTGGGCTCAGGCGATCCTCCTGCCTCAGCCTCCTGAGTAGCTGGGACTACAGGCATGTGCCACCATGCCCAGCTTATTTTTTCCAAATATTTTTAGTTGGCCAATTAACTTCTTTCTATTTTTAGTAGAGACGGGGTCTTGCTCTTGCTCAGGCTAGTTTTGAACTCCTGACCTTGAGCGATCCACCCGCCTCGGCCTCCCAACGTGCTAGGATTACAGGCGTGAGCCACTGCGCCTGGCCTCCTGCGCATCTTCTAATCTTCATATTTTGCCTCCTCCAAGCAGCCTTCCTTGATATTCCAGGTGCGCTTGTGGCCCCTGCTTCATGGTGAACATGGTCAGAAAGTCTTGATTGCCCATCCCTTTCCTTCCCTGCTGAGCATCTCGGTCTAGTTGACAGCTCTGTAGCCCCAGCACCTGGCACTTATTCATTTAACAAGCATTTATTGAGTGCCTGCTAGCTGCTGGGAGACAGCTAAGCATGAGAAAGACTCACAGAGCTTGCATTCTAATGGATGGGGGAGGAAGAGAGAACAAATCAATAAGTGATAT
>CAUYRT010095859.1:0-33435 GCA_963574885.1 Lepilemur ruficaudatus
CGGGCCGCCGCCGCGCCGCGTCCGCAGGCTGAGCCCAGGCGGGCCGCGGCGAGCGCCCAGGGCGCCGGCAGCCCCGACCCCGCCGCCGCCGCGCCCCCGCCCGGCCCGCTCCCAACGGAAAGTTGGGCTGCGGCGGGCGGAGCTGGGAAGGAGCCAGCCGGCATGAGCGGGGCCCGGGGGGGCGCCTAGGGCTCCGGGGGGCGGCGCCGCGCGGGGGCAACTTCGCCCGGCAGCCCGCGCCGCCGGGCCCCGCGCCCGCAGCCCCCGAGCGGCTCGCGGCGGTTCCTCCCGTCCCGCGGCCTCCCCCCGCTCGGGCGAGACGCGGACCTTGGTCCCGGCGGCTCCGCGGCGGTGACACGAGCCCGCGCCGCCGCCGCCTCAGCCCGGCCGCCGCAGCCCCCGCCGCCGCCGCCGCCGCCGCCTTCCCGCACCATGGAGTTCTCCGAGAGGAAAAGAAGCAGGAAATCCCAGAGCTTCAAACTGGTGAGCCGAGGTAAGCGGCCGGCGGGGGCGGCGGGAGGAAGGACCCGGTGCCGCGCCCTCGGCCCCGCGCCCCGGCCGCGCGTGGGGGGCCCCGCCGGGGGGCGCGCCCTCCCGGACCCCCGGCGTCCCCGGGCGGGGAGGCCCGCGGCCGCGCAGCCGGGCGCGGGGAAAGTTGTGCGGGGGGAGGCAGGCTGTTATTGAACGTAAACAAGTCGGGGGGCACCTCGGGAAATCAGCAAACAGTGACAGCGGGGGGCCCGAGCCCGCCTTGGGGTGCCGCGGGGCCGGGCTGGGGTGGCCGCGCACCGCCTGGCCGTCAGGCCGAGCGTGGACCGTCGCACCCGTGATTTGTTGTTTTTGTTTTTGTTTCTCTTTTTCCCCAATAGAGAAGGGAAAAAGGGATCATCGTTGTTCTTTTTAAGAAGGAGAAAGAAGCTCATTAGGTGTCCAAGCCCAAAGCAGGATTGTTGACATCCAACATCTTTTCTAGCTGGCTGGCTTGGGTTAGAAAGGTGTTTTAGGCTAGATCACAGAGCAGTCAGATAAGTACCAAAAAAAAAAAAAATCCAGCTAGTTGCTGACGATTTAACAGGTGTACGCCACACTCTTTGGGCTTTTATTTCGCCAGGGGAGGGGAAAGTTGAATACGGTCTTGTCTGCGTTCAGTTACTGGCCCTGCATCTTCCGGATTTGACTTTTTAAAAAATGAGAACTCGAGGTAGTAAGAGCAGTCGTGCAAATATGTCAAAATGCATTGTGTCGCCTTGAATTAGGGGCAGGTGACTTTTTTTCATGGTAGTATCACAAGTCCCAATACCGAGTTTAGACCCACTCTGTTTAAATGTCGTCTGTGAGTCAACTCGAGGTCAAAGCCAAGCCACGGAACCTGTCCACTTTTCCCGTTTTATCTGGCATTGGCATCAGAGTAGAGAACAGCACCACTGTTTCAACAGCCTGCAGAAGTCACATGCAAACCGGTGAACATTACAGGGCAATTGCATGTAAGCAAGTGTTTCAAACCAAGCTAAGCTGCAGTGTGGATTTGGTGGTCGGACAATGGTTTGATTCTAGACAGTTTGAAGGTCTAGGCTTATCTGCTTCCTATAATTTAGTTTGGATACTATTCAATCAAAGAGGCCTGAAATGGTTTTACGTATTCAAGATATTTGGCTCTTCCCTCTTTCTGTGTGAATTGTTTTGCACCTCCACGTTGATCACTCAGTTATTTGTACTTTGAAAGTGTTTCCCTGGGTGACTGCCATGTGGGTGCTATCTGATTCATTCAGGAATGTAGGCTGCTTTCTTATTTATGACCTCAGAGAACTTCCTACTTTATCTGAAAAGTGAGAGCAGTTCTGTCGACTAAGGCCAAAAGAAGGGAATAGCTGTTAAGAAGGAACCTCTGTTTTCATACCTAGGTGATCCTTGTTTTCAGAAATAGAAAATTGTCAAAGCGCAGTAGCTTCGGTGGAGAAGCTTATAACCTATTGTATTTTAAACTTTGACTGACATAGCAAGTTTTTCTTTTTCTTTTTTTTTTTTAAATTATGGCTCTGATTCTTCTTTCTGCTCTGCAGGTGCATTTTTAGAAAATAAACTATTGCATATTAAATAAAGTGCAGTGGCTGAATGCAAAAGAGTCACTTGTGTGAAGGATGAAAATCTTCCTTTCCTGTCCAAATTATACTATATGTGGAAGAACTAACCAGTGTTTTTCATGTATGCTTGCCTTTAAACTGCTTAAAGGCTGAGATTTTTCTGGGTAAACTGAGATAACTAGAGTGGTGGCTAACTCCAAAGCATATTATTGATACACTCATGAAAATGGGTTGCGGAGATAAATTTGGAAACCTCCTCTAGTCTATGATTGGGCAAGATTTTCCTTTTTCCTGCAAACATACTTGCCATCGCAAAGAAAAGGGCTGAATAATTGGCATCTGGGGGCACAATTTACCGTGAAAACTGTGTGATCAAGCAAAGCTGTTTTTTAAAGTCAAAGTAGTACTTCAAATTGGTGTACTTCAGAGTAAGCAAAGTTTTAGGGATTATTAACTACAAATTCCATGAACAACTGAGTTCTCAAAAGTTAATTTGCAAATTATAGATGATACATCCTATATAGAATGAGATTCTAGTTTTTGTTGCTTATTCCTATCTCTAAGTCATTAGAATTCTAATTTTTCGTTGTTTTCTCATGCCAGATTATCACCATGAGGTATATAAGGTCCCAGAATTCAGCAACGATGTTAATGGGGAGGCCAAAGAGACGCAACCCATTTTTTTAGGTAGGTTCCTATGTCAATGAATTTCTCAGCAAAAACAGTGTGGCCATTTGCAATTAGGGAAAAAGGGGAGAAAAAAAAAAGATTGTGTAAGAACGGGAAGTGTCTGCCATTGCTTAATGTATGACATTCTTTTCAAGACCTTTTATTCTACAGATTGCCAATATATCCCTTATTAACATTGCTAAAAGTTGTAATTTCAGACATAAATGTTTATTAGTGTCTACACACAGTGCTAATTATCACTCACTCACAGAGCCAGATGCTGACTGGGCAGTTTTGTCGCTCGGCTCACCCCATTTACATTGCATATTCGCTGGCATGCTCCACTGGCAATAGTTTGTGTAATTGGGGTATTACATCTTTGACATCTGGATAACAGAAATTCAATTTCCAGGAAGCTGCTATTTGTTTGGTTTTGCTTCTGCCTTGGGTGGGATAGAGGATTAATGTGCTGTCTTATTATAATGTCCCTTCACCTCTGCGGCCTGGTTGCTAATCCTGCCATGACAAAATTAAATTAAATCTACAGTCAAAAAGCGTAAGGAAAATAAAAGTGTGATTGTCTGCCTAACTACTTCTTGGTAGTGCTCGTTATCATTGAGCAGCTCCTCATTTCTCTGGCTTTGTGTTCCTTTCACACCCACATTTTGGGGCAGGTGAATGGCCATGCTTTCCCTTTGCCATCCTGGTTCCCAGCCCACCTTGGGGACTAGCAGAGCCAAAGCAGCCTCTCCAAGACCTTCTGACAAGCGTAGTTTTGTGGTGGATGGGTGCGAAGCCACAGACGTGGCCACCCTTTTTCTGTGTGTCATGTTGGTACAAATACTGTACAGGAAGGATGAGTCAAAAATGAAATCCTGATCCGTTGAGAACTTTGCCATCAAGAGTGGAGTACTGGTAAAGTCAGTGTGGGGAGTAGATGGTGGCATTTGGCTTCAGCCTTGCCCATCTTGGACACCTCTGCAACCCCAGGTGGTAGCGTGAGGGCCAGGTGCTGCACAACAGAGAGGCAGAGCGTGAGAGGAAGTAAGGGCAAGAGTGATTAAAGCAAGGGCCAGAATTGCCCCGTGACAGAGACTTCAGGTAGCAACACTGCTGCTCTGACCTGGTGTGGGTCGTTTTTCAAATTAAAACATCATGAAAGCAGGGGTATATAGTCTGCTCTCACCAGGGTCTCTCTGTTTGGAGGGAGAGAAAGGGTGGGTTGGAAACGACTGGGAAGAAATCAACTACATACTCAAAGAGGTAAAACAGGAGGGAATTTATCAGCATTTCTTCCATGAACAATCCTTGAAGGCTCATGGATCTGTCCACCAAGGGAGAGAATATTACTGAGGCAAGCACTGCTCCCTGCACCTGTTTACGGTTAAGAGAACTACAAGCCAAAAGGTTAATAATCAAGTGAAATGCTGTGGCCCAGAAAGAGAATATTCTGGGATTGCACTCTTTTTAGTGTCCTAAGCTTAATCAGTTGGGATTCTGTATTTTCGGTTTTCTAAACTTGGTCATTTGGAATTCTGTATCTGAGCACCATTAGTTATAGCCATTTGAAATCAAGCATTTACCCTTTAGTAGAAAAAGCACACTTGCCATACAAATGGAACATCATGTCCTTGATTCAGTTCTCCAGCGAAGCAGGCTTTCCCCTCCTTCTGCTGTGCACTTGGAAAATGGGAAGGACGTGTTGAAGGCAGTGAACTTTGAGGATGACAGAGGGGAAGCTGACGAACAGGAGGGTGCTGGGACTCAGGATTTAGTGAAATGGGAACTCTCAGGGGTGGCAGGTATTGCTGCTTTCCTTTTTCCTCGTCCAGGTGGAAGAAGATACTAGAAAACCACTGAAAGACCAGACTTGGGATACGCTTTGAAAATGGTTAGTTAAGGTGGCCTTGAGTTGAGCATCAAGAGATAGAAGACCAAACAGCCCAGGAGTGTGCCGGGGGGTATATCTCAGCCTTTTGCTTATTCTAGGGATAGTCCGATATGGTGGGTTCCCAAAGAACATTTTTACTTTGTGATCTCCAGGTCAGCTAAAAAAAAATGGTGGAAGTGATTATATAAACATGATTTCTAGAACAAATGGGAATAGTTACTGATGAAAATAAGAATTTTTTGGTGACAATGTTATATTTATAGTTATTTTTCTCAAAACATAGATTTAAATCACGTTTATTTTATAAATTGTTAGTCTATCCATAATATACTACTAATTATGGTGTAGAATCCTTTGTGAAGCTTATGAGGCCAGGAGTTTCATACCAAAATACAAGAACTGGGTCACCTGTCACCTATAAGGAAGTACTAACACATGGTCCTGAGGATGTAATATAGGATTTTCTATATTCAAACATATATGGGTTATCTTTGATACTATCTGCATCTATAAGATTAAAGTTTATGACCTGGGGGAAAGAGTATTCCAGAATTTGGTGGAGGTTCCCACATCAAATCTATTTCTCTGGAATGTTTTAGGCTGTTAACTCTTGTAGCATATCCAACATGATAGGGCAGTGCAATAGTGTGAGTGGCTTGGCTGAGTGCTTTGGGAATTCCTCACACATTTTTAATTTGATAATAGGGTCAAAAGAGGTTACTTTAGCCTGTGGACACTGACTTTCTGAAGCTGGCCGAGATGGAACTACAATAAAAATTTGAGCACTGTTTAGAGGAAAACAATTCATTTTAATCAATTCAACCAGTGGCATTGTGAGAAAATACTATGAACTCAGCATTTTTCTAGGACAAGAGTAAGGTCAGGGATAGTGACAGAAAGGAATAGGACAGGGACCCTGCTCTCAAGAATAAAAGCCCAGTTGTTACGGAGATAGGAAATGGTTAGGGAGCAGTATTCAGCAATCAGAGCCAGGCACGGTAGCTCACACCTGTAATCCCAGCACTTTAGGAGGCCGAGACAGGAGGATCATTTGAGGCCACGAGTTTGAGACCAGCCTGAGCAACATAGCGAGACCCTGTCTCTACAAAAACTTTTTTAAAAAATCGTCAATCATAACAGCTGTAGTTGTTGGAGCACTAACTGTGTGGCAGGTAGTGAGTACTTTGCTCCTCACAGCAAATCTGTGTGAATTACCATCATCCCCATTTTGTAGATGAGGCTAGAGATGTTAAGGTAACCTGCCACAGGTCTCCCAAAGTAGCAAATACCACACAGGTGGGGTTCCAGTGCCGGTCTGCCTGGGCTTTGAACACCCCATGGTATTGCCTCTCTGTGTGAACAGTAATTAAATGACAGATGTGAATGATCAGAGCAACAGCAGATGCAGAGTTGGAAGGGGAGAATGGAGAGCTCCGCCAAGCCTGCAGACCTTCAACTATGGGAAAGATTTACAAAGGCAGAGGGGAGTTGGAGAGGATTCCAGGTGGGAAGAGTGAGTGAACCCGGGCAGAACAATAAGTATTATGATGAGACATGGAGTGTTGCACTTTATCATTCAGAAAGTGCTTTCCCAGCCGTGTTCTCAGGATTCTTACAGTATACCTGTGAGATGGGTAGGGCACACATTGTTAGTCCCATAATAATAGGAACCAAAGCTCTGAGTTAAGTGACTTGCTCTTGAATAGCAGAAGCTGGAGTGAACCTGGGTCACCTGTCACAGATCTTTCCCCTGTGCCCTGTTGAGCCAGACTAAGTCAAGGCACATCGAGGGGACCTTAGCTGGTGGCTGGGTGCTTTTATAGAGTATTTTAATGAGACAATTAATTTATTCATAACAATAGTTAATTAATACAAATATTAAATGGAGTCTCTTTTTACCCACTGGGTTTGGGTTTAGATTTTCTATCATAGTATACACATTTGAAACATGTTTATTTTTCGTGTGTTCAGTCTCATTCATTTATTCATTCAACACATATTTATCGCGTTCCAGCTACATACGTGCCAAGCCCTGTTCTAGTTACTCTTTTCGACATTCAGCGCAGTTAGACAACTTTCAGGAGATGAAGCGCGCTGTGTGGTAGCCCTGCCCAGTTGGGCAGGGTGGAGATCTCTGAATTTTTGAATCTCTTTTCAGTGGCTTTCTTGATGGCAGCTGCCCCTACTAGGGCCCCCAGAATCTCCCCAAAGAGGACTCACACTTTTACAAGTTAGGGCATCAGTCCCCAGCCACAATGTAGTTCTCCCTGGAGAAATGGGCAGGTCTGTATGTAAAATGGGGGGGGGGTCTTCACCTAGAGTCAAGTGCCAGGGTCCCACCCAAGCTCTTATTTGGTCTCAAGGGGCTGGGGAGCTGGGCCCCTCCTCCCAGGAGGAAGGAGGCTCTGACATGTTGCCATAGCTGTGGCAGGAGTTGCAAGAGTGAGAAGCACCCTCAGATAAAATAAAGGACCAAGACAGCAAGAGAGAGGAAAAGGAAGAACCCCAAAATCCCATTGTTCGGAAAGACGTGCTTCACCTCTGTTCCTCCTCCCAGGAGCTCCATCCTAAGCCCCTGGCCCCACTGTGTCCTTGTGTCCCTGTCTTCTTTCACAGAAGCTCTCTCCTTTTTTGGTGGTAGGGAGGACAGAAAACTAGGAGTGTCTCTTAGGGTTAGGAATGTGGCCAGTAATAGTAGGTGTCACTTACCCAGAGCTTGCTGTGTGCCAAGGCACTATGCAAGGACTTGGTC
The DNA here is from genome assembly GCA_963574885.1 of Lepilemur ruficaudatus. Lineage (NCBI taxonomy): Eukaryota > Metazoa > Chordata > Mammalia > Primates > Lepilemuridae > Lepilemur > Lepilemur ruficaudatus. The sequence goes on from CAUYRT010095859.1 coordinate 7,394, forward strand.
CACGTTATCCCATCGATTGTCCCAAGAAAGGTGTTGTTATCCCCTCTTTACGGCTGGAGCATTTGAGGCTTTGATAGAGTTACTCAGTGGCAGAGCCAGGATGCAAGCCAGGGTCTGCCTGTGTCCAGAACCATCCCCGTAGCCACGTGACATGCTTTGTTCACAAGTACCCTTGTGCGGGACCCCAGCGTGTCCAGCAGATCAAAGCGGAGCAGAGCTGCTTGAAGAACTGTCGAGAAGACCCAGAGTGCCTCATAAGCACTCCGCATTCCTCCGCGGGCCTCTGCAGATCCTCCGCGGGCCTCTGCAGAACATGCAGGTGTCCTTATTTAAAAACCCCTGGTCTAAATGGCATCTAAAGTTTCATGCAGCACCCAAAATATGTCTAATTATACTATGGGTCCAGAAAAATGGCTTCAAAAATAATTTCAAGCAAAGTCAAAGTTTCAAAAGCCCCTTGAGGCTTCTTTAAATATATATGCACATAGAAATTTGTTTCAAAAGGCCAGTTGAGTCCTGGGTGAGGATCTTCCAGGTTTCTTTAGGGCCAGAGCAGTTTGACTCTACTGTACCTGGATGTATTTGTTTGTTTTATATTTATCCTGTTCAGGGTTTGTGGAATTTCTTGAATCTATGAGATAATGTCTTTTATCAGTTTGGCCAGTGGTGGCAGAGTCTACATAGAACTATGATTTGTGATGTTCTGGGAAAAACCTTTCGACTTTTTGGCTATACTATTCAGTACGGCTGTATAGCTCATTGTGCTTTTAAATATGTTGGTGGTGTTGTCATGTGTTCTGGACCATCAATGGAGCCTACAATTAAAAATTAAGATGTTGTCTTTGCAGAATATCTTAGTCGACATTTTTATGGTATCCAAAGAGGTGACATTGTGATTGCAAAAAGCCCAAGTGATCCAAAATCACACATTTGTAAAAGAGTAATTGGTTTGGAAGGAGACAAAATCCTCACCACTAGTTCATCAGATTTCTTTAAAGGCCATAGTTATGTGCCAATGGGTCATGTTTGGTTAGAAGGTGATAATCTACAGAATCCTACAGATTCAAGGTACTATGGACCTATTCCATATGAACTAATAAGAAGATGAATCTTCTTAGATTTGGCCTCTGAGTGATTTTGGATTTCTACATGGCAGCCCTAATGGTCACAGATTTTCTGATGATTAGCACAAATGTATTTTTATGACTTGATTATTGTCTCCTGTTCAAGTGAATTTGTTACTGGCATTGAAAGCATGTACTTACCAATAAACTATTTGCTATTCAAAAAAAAAAAGTGTTTCAGTAGCTGTGGAAGCAAACTTAGTCGTTCTTACAAATTACTTGTTGTCTAAAGTTTAGGAGGCATTTGTAGTTAGGCCATGTAAGTACCTTCATCATTTAGTTACTGTTATAGCTACACCAGGAGGTCGGGGTTGTATCTGTCTCATGTTTTACAAGTGGGAAGCTGAGCTCAAGAGACGAAAGTGATTGCCCAAGGCCACACCCTGGTCGCAACTTTCGAGTCAGGGCTTCTGACATCAGTTCTGAACTCTTCGCTGAGTCAGAGCTGCCTCAAGTCCTGGCCTCACGCCCGCCAGTCTGACCCCGTGGGCTGGTCTTAATATGCGCCTCCTCATCCTCTCCCCTGCACAGAGACTTCAGCGGCCTTCTCGAGGATTTTGGAGTCAAGTTTAAATCCCTTCACTCAGGGTTGAGTATCCACAGTCCAACCCTCCCAAATCTGTATCTCCCTGTGTGTGACTTTCATGTAACCTCCTGCTCTTGAACCAGCAAAGCAGGACATCCAGATTTGCAGGGGGCACCCGGGGAGAAGGAAACGGGTGGACAGGAGCTTCGACCCGGGAAAGCCTGGGACCCACGGCGGGGAGAGAGGGGCTGAGTTCTGTGCGCCGTCTCCCGGTGGCGAGCCCTTGCTGTGCTTTACGTCGTTTACCCTCGCACCAGCTCTGAGAAGGTTTTCTACCTTTAGATGAGAAAAAAGAGCCTTTAGAAACGTTAATTTGTCTGAAGTCGCAGAGCCAGTGGACAGAGACCTGGATTTGGACGTCGTCTGGCCACGGCTCTGCCGTACTGCTCCTTCCGAGTTCTCTTGTCTCTGGGCTGCCTTTCCAGCCCCGGCACCCTTGCGCCTCCCTGAAGACACGTGCCTGTGTCAGACTGTGCCATCATCCCTCCTCCTCTCTGCCCTTGCACCGTGCCAGTCTCCTCCTGCATCTCACCTCCTTTCCAGACTCCTCCTGGTAAAGTCCTGTCTCTCCTACTGGTTTTTAAAGCCCAATTCAAATACTATTGCAGCCTGTAAGCCTTTTCGATGTGTATGGCTTAGGGAAGAAGCGTCAGATTTAGAGTAAGAAAACCTTGCTTTGAGTCTCTGGCTGGAGCTATAACACCTTGGATAAAACTCTTAAAGGGTTTTCCTTATTTTCTATAGTAGAATAATAATGTTGGCTCTGACCACCTCATCAGGTTTCTTGCAGCATATAGGAAATCAACATGGTTAGACACTTTTTCAAACTGGAAAACACTGTGTTTTTATTTTTATGATCCCTTCCTCCCTTCCCCTTCCAAGTTAGAAGTTATCTTTTCTTCCAAGCACTTGAGTGCTAAGTAGTAACATTACTCTTTTCTGGCACCTACCATGTGCTGTCTGATATTTATGAATACTTATTTGTGTGGGTGGCTTTATCGTGCTCGAGTCAGCCTGCAAATCGTCCCCAGCCCCAACAGTCACCACACTGAGTTGTGGTTGTTTATTCGCATGACTCTCCTAATGTGAATTGTCAGATCCTAGAGGGCAAGTGTGACCTGAATTCTTTTTTGGGTTCTCTGGAGCACCTAGCACAGTGCTGTTTATGTGATGGGTACTCAGCTGATAGGTACTCACATGTCTGTTATTTAAATGCATGAATATATGGGACGTTGTTATATAGGACTCTGAGGATTTATCATAGAATATCCTGCTATATTGAAATGTTAGAGACTTTTAGTGAGCCAAACTAAAATATACGTCACTTACCTTGAAGAAGCTTTTGTAACATACTAATTAGGGTAAAATTTGGGATTTCTGGTACTGATTTGTGAGATACAACTTCTTTTTCAAATCTAGAAAAAACCAAAAAGGAGAAGTCACGTGTGAAAGCCTGTGACATGTTGAAAACCAAAATTGAAAAATCACGTGGGTTCTGCTTGTTCCTTATTCTGCTGGTACCACCTTGTAAAGGTCCTTAAGACAGTCTTGAGCTGTGTGTAAACCGATGTTGACACTGTCTACTTCTCAGATTCCATACGAAGCAGGTTTTTCTACCTTAATTTAGAAACATAAAGCCATGCATTAAGCAACACCAGCGACAGACCTTAGCGCCTGTCATGTTTCTGAAGCGGCAGGGCCCCTCCACACAGCCACCCTAGTTGTCCCTGCCCAGAGGTGCCTGGCATGGAGGAGGAGGGCTGAGGTCCAGCCTGCAGCCTGCTCACCAAAGCCCATGTGGGGGCAGCATCTGTCTGGAGGAAAAGCTGCCTCTTTCTGTTTCTCAGGACGGCTCAGCATGGTTCAGCAACTGCCCCATTAGTGAAAAGTGTGATATATTGTAATATTCTACTTTTCCTACACTGATCATGGCCAGATCATTAAAAAAAAAAAGAAAGAAAGAAATCTCCATGCAGGGCAGAATCTTGGGAGACGTATTGATGATTTAGCCTTTCTGGTTTCCATGGGCATGTGATTTTACTTTTGGAAGAAAATAATATGGACGTCCATAAGATGAAAGATTTCAGAGCAATGTGTTTTGCATCTCAAAATAGACCTAGGAGGTGGCACAGGAAGCCTGTTATTCTCCTAAGTGGCAGATTATTGGAGAGAAAGTGACCGGGACAGGAAGGCATCCACAGGGCAGGGGGCTAGACTGAGGAAGAGCCGAAACCCCAGCCTGCGGTGATTCTGGACCCCCTGGGCTGCCGCTGGGTGCCTTAGGGTACCGTGCGCAACTTGGGCTGTGCCTTGCCCGAAATTCTTTACCATCCGCTGCTTTCGGGTGGAGACCCACACTCCTTTGCATGGTGGCCAAAGCCCTGCATGGACTGCCACCTGTCTGCTTCCCCCAACTTGTTCCTGACGCCTCCCTTCTTGCCTCCTATGCACAGTCACCCCTGACTACTCTCACTCCTGCAGCAGCCCTGCTTCCTCAGTGCCTCCTCCTACTACCCTCTGCCTGGAACTCCACACCTGCCCCGTCCTCCCTCTTGGCCTGACTCTCCCCTCCCTGAGACTCCAAACTAGCGTGCTTCCTCCGGGTGGTCTTCCCTGATCCCCCTGTCCCTCCCCTTCCCCAGAGCGCTGTGCACACCTCCAGCAAGGCAGAAGTGTTACCAGTTTCCTTGTATTAATATGTCTCTTCCACTGGGCTGTCAACTCCCGGAGGGTGCTCCCTGTGTTCTAGGTACGATGCAGCCTGGCACTATGCTATCACATGGCAGACATCAATAAGTGCTCGAGGAATGAACGGAAGAGGAGTCCGATTTTAAATTTAATGTAAAGTGGGGAAATCAGTTAACCTGAAACTTTACCATCCAGCTCTTTTACCTCTAAGCTCCTGCCCCGGCTCAGCTGGTGACAATGTGTACATCCTTCTTCGTAGCTAACTGGACCTCACGTATCAGGAGTGAAAGACATCAGCACTAACAGTGGATTGTTTATTTTTATTGCACATGTTTTCTACTTTATTAGGTTTTTTGAAGTCTAACTGTGAGGCAGGATGCACTGCCACACCCCTGTGTGTAGCCTCCACCCACCGGGGCCTCGCAGACTCGCCCCTGGAATATGGCAGCATGGTGGCCCTGTCACATCTCCGCCAGTCTCTGCCTAGAGTGACCTCTGCTACCCTTGTCTCCAGGATCCTTTATTTATCCTTCCAGCCTTAGATTGAATTCCTTCAGGGCAAGACTTTGGTTTCAACTATTTACTGTATTCCTAATATACAATGCTTGGCACAGAGTAGACCCTTGATAACTGTTTCTGCATAAATGAATGAGTACTATGTTGAAGCATGTTAAAATGTAATTTGCCGCCAGTTATCAGCTGATCCGAATGGGAATTTTTTGAGATAATTCCCTGTCCAGGATTTTTTCATGCAGCACGTGAGGTCTTCATCCCACCCTCAAAATGTTGGTAGCACGAATGTATGTCCATGTCAGTAGCACCCCGCCTAGACGTTGTGACAACCAAAAACACCCCTACATATATGAGCTACAGCATGGTCCTTAGCAGGCCATAGTTGTGGGATCAGTTATCTTATGGGCAACGTAGCTTTGAACAGAAAAAACTATTCTGTTGCCATTATCGACTGAACTCACCTTCCTCGCTGCTGTGTCACAGATGCCGGCGTGGAGGGGCAGCTGAAAGGCTGAGCTGAACCAGCACAGCCGCGTGACCACAGCCCAGAGAGAGGGATCAAAGGGCACATTCCGTTCATGGTCAGGCTCCTGTGCCTCCTTCCGTACAAAGGACAGCGTATTACATGCATATCTGATCATATATTTTAAAGTCATTACAAAGTTTAGACAGATTCTCTTTCATTTATTCCAGACAGTCAATATCCTTGTAAATGAAAATCCATAAAATTGTTTTCTTAGTATTGCATTCTTTTTTCAAACATGTACAAATATACTGTGTTATTTGGATTCCACGGGGTTTTACTCTGTTTTTTACTTGAAATCAAATTTTATATCTGAAAGGTTAATGGAGAAAACTAATTATGCTATCTGGTAACCAAATGTGTGATGAGACATTTGTCTCTGTAATTAACAGCAAGGAACTTTTATAGTTTCATAAAATTGAATGCTGCATGGAGTATTCTGCAAGCATTTGTTTGGACGAGATGTCCAAAACAGAGATGTTTATGGATGATATAAAGTTGAACTGAAATATAATGCAGGTGTCTGTGCATCTCACAGCATTTCTCATTGTTGAGATGGAAGCCAGAAGATTAATAACTTGACTTTGTCATGATAAAATAAGTAATGTGTTCTTGGAACAGTGGTACAGTACATAAGTTACTCAGTAATTCCAAGAATTTATTCTGTTCCAGGAATAATATCCTTAACAATTTATTTTTACAGAAAAAGTGGATGCAGTGTAATTGACTATGAAGTTACTTGTATGTTTAATGGAATTATATCTCAAATATGACTTCACACCTACATATAAAACAAAAAGAACCCCACACAGATGCAAGGTTAAGGTACAACTTTTAAAAGTCAGGAGATGGAAAAGTTAAAGTTCTTCTGTTAACATTAACTCATTCTCCCTGCACATATATAATTTTTTCGATTACCAGCAAGACTTTAATGGGTGCCTTAATATGCACGGCATGAAATATGGGGAGGAGTTGCTGTGAGATTGTTAGCTTCTGCATTTCTCTGCAGGTTCAGTGTTCCTCTCTTTACTCTGGGAGGGAGAGCCTGGTGCCAGGGCTGCATGAAGCTGTGTGGCCCAGATCCGACCCCGCTTCCCTGGGTTGACTTTGGTAGTTCCGGGCAAGGAGTTTAGTCGTCTCGTTTGTCAGGTGGGGAGACTGAAGTCCTATCTGTGTCTTTGATGAACTGGGAAGAAGGGGTAGACGAGACATGTTCCTAGGAAAAGCTTTCATAGGAAGACAGGATTGAATTTAGGCACCATGTCCCCTCTGTGTCCTCTGCTTGCCACCAGCCCCACCCCGAAAGGAGAAATTCTTTCTCAGATGCCACAGATGTGGGTTTATCTCTGCACATCAGTGGTGTTTTTTTCTTCAGCTTTCCTCAACTGTATCTTCCCATGATACCTGTTACTAGAATTCATTTTTATATTTATTTTGTAGGTATTTGTTGAGTAGCCACTAGCTCCTAGCCAGGCTAGGAGATTTTAGAACCCACTGGGTTGCAATAAGGGAAATAAATTAAGGATTCTATGGGAACATAGAACAGAGGGGCCTCCCTGGGGCTAGAGGATTGAGGATAAGAATATGACCCTTGAGAAAATGCCCTTGAAGCTGAGACCTGAAGGGTAGGGCTGGTGCAGGGGCCGAGGACACAGAGGGGACCAGCAGGTGAGCACACTCCTGAGGAAGTGGGACACCTTCGTAATGGTGGAAGCTGCTTAGCTTCTGATGGAATTGCTCTGAAGAGAGGCCTGGGCGCTGGCATTTTTTAAAGCTGCCCAGGTGATTGTAACGTGCGGCCAGATGAGAGCCAGCACCATGGTAGAACAGCAAGATGCATGCGGCAGAGCTGGGCCGGAGAGCTGGGCAGGAGGCCAGATGTGGAGGCCTCTGAGCCTGCCCGGGAGCCGGGGCTCTATCCTAAGGGCACTGGCATTCCACAGAGGTACGTGATGGAATTAGATTTGCAGTCTTGGAAGATCACTCTAGCTTCGGGGTGGAATATAGATTGGAGGGGAGCAATACTTTTTTGGCAGTAGCCCCATCAAGAGATAATGGGAACTGGGTGGTGGTGGAGAGAGAGAAGAGGGTAGAGTCTGAAGTAATTAAGAAGTTATAAGAAGCAGGACTCTGTGATTGATGGGCTGCGGGGTAACTCCCAGGTCTCGGGCTTGAATAGCCGAGTTGGTGCTGTTTACTGAGGCTTAGGGATGGTTGCAATGAAATACATTATTAGACTTCATTTTAAGGTTGCTTTTGAGCTATGCATGTGAGGCTGTCCGGTAGGCAATTGGTTGCCTTACTTACACGCTGGAATAGTGGCCCTTTGAGACCATCCGCTGCCTAACTTTCAGCCTGGATGCTATGTTTCCAGTCAGGTTTTTTTCCTTGTTAATAAAGAACAGTGTCCTACTCATAATACCCCATGGTATATTTGAAGCTAATTAAGTCACTTAGCTGTTTATTTCTTAGTGAAACAACCCAATTGCTTTAACCTTTCCTTGTTTTTTAGATCTTTTTTGTTGGCTTTTTCATTATCTCTTCAAGTTTCTCAGTGGCCTCTTTAAAATAGGATAAGACTAGACGTGATAGGGTAATGGAAGCCTGGCCAATCCTGGGTGTAGAAGAAGGGTCCGACCCCCCTTCTTTAAGATTCTGCTTGGGTAAGTCACCCAGCACGGCACCCCTAGGTGATGGGTTTGAGATTAGTCAGGGGGAGTGGCAAGTTGGTTCTGACCAAGGGGTCTGGAGTTTACAAGGGATGGGATTGACTCACTTTACCAGCTTGCAAACAAATGAAGTCGTATCTCTTTTAATATTTGTGTGAATGCCTTGAGTTCTCTGCCTGAGAGATTAACAGGTCTAAGGCCTCCCTGTAAGGCGTCCTCCACCCTGTAAATCGTCGGTGACACGCAGGGGCCCGCTCAGTCCTGAGGGGCCACTCTGCCAGTGGATATCCACTGATGGCCTCAGCGGCGGCTTTCTGTGCCAGCAGCTGCGTCTCCCGTTGCCTGCTTACTGTCTGCGTTCTCTTCACCAAGACTAGACTCACCATGTCACCACTCCCCCGCAGCCGTCTTTGTCCAGTTCCCTGCTGGTGTCACTGTCCGTGCAGCCACCCAAGCTGCAGGCCCTGGAGGTCCCCTTCGTGGATTCCTCTCCGTCATGCCCCCGCCCCGCCCCGCATCCAGTTCGTCACCAGACCCATGGATTCAGCTCCTGCAGTGTCTCTCTCTGTCTTCTCCTTCCATGCCCACCCCACATCCTGGCAAGGAAGCTTTGCCATTCCCAGGGCCTTTAGCGGTCACGTTCCAACTGGGTTTCTCTCCCTGTACCAGAGTCACCATAATTTTGCCAAAATCCTTTTTCTAAAGGATGTATTTGATTATTTACTGTCCTTATATTAATAAAAGAGGTAATTTAAAGTCGCCCCATGTGATAACCCGCTGTGTCCAGCGTAAAACTCTTCTTCCTCTGCCTGCACGCGAGGCCTTCAGCTCCATCCCCCGCCACGTCCCCTGTGAGCCCTGAACTCCTGGCAGGAACAGCTGCTGCCCAGGAAGAGGGGAGGCTGGTACACCTCCTCCAGCTGCTTCTGGAGGCTGGAAGAGCAATGTTTTGGGGAGCCAGAAGAAAGCCAGGTTGGCCCTCCCCCACGCCCTGGGGAAGAAGAAGGGATAATTTTCCTGCAGGGGCTGCAGGGAAGGCAGATCATGGGAGTTCTGAGCACACTGTTAAAAGAGGTAGGGGTTAATAAGCTGAGGAAAATCAGGACCAGTTTTCAGAGCAACAAATCATACAAAGGGATTTGGTAAAAAGAGGTTGAGAGATTTGCGGGGATGGAGGGAACCTTTCAGTTTGTACCCAGTGATCGTTGTGTCTCTGAGGCTTACGAAGTGCTTGATAAATGGTTGTTGAATAATTTATTTCTGGTACCTTTTCCCTCTTTCCTATTATATTGTTTGTTTAGTGTTGCATTTAATTCTGCTGGACTTCATTCGGTTTTTGATAAGCCATTTCTTTCAATTACTAAAAGGATATGGAAGCCCTACTATACATCAGCGCTAGTTCTTTTGTAGGGCACAGAGATGGTGACTGTTCTGCATGAGTTTTCATAACAAGAAGGCCATACATATTAATAGATGGACATACGATATTTGCTCTGTTTTGAATGGAACTCTTGGAACTTCATTACTAACTTAGCTGGTAACTATCGTCCTTAGCAGCCCCTGGAAGCCAGAAGAGCTCAGGCAGGGATCCACATGTGGGGGACCCTCCAGGGTGGCCTTATTGGATTATGGGCACCAGTGACACAGCCACAGTGTGAAAGGTTTAGAGTTTTGAGTGCTGACAGACCGTGGGGGGTCCATGGGCACACCTGGAGGCCACACACACACACACACACAGGTCAGAGAGCACAGGCAGGGAGAGAGAAAGAGAGACCTGTGGGCCAGTGCCGTTATTGGGTCCAAGGTGGTATCCAAACAGGTTTCCCACAGGGAGTTTTCAAGCAAGCAGGCCCAAGATCCGGGAGGCCACTTGGTGACCAAGAGGTGGTCACTGTGGCATATGTGTGCAGCCCACTCGGGGTGTGCGAGCCAGCGGGCCAGTCACAGAGGCTGTCCTGTAGGGAAGTGGTCCCCAGGGAGCGGAGCTGGGGCTGGGGGTGTAGAACTGGAGACTGTGTCAAGGCTGGCCGAGCCCCGCTTCTGGAATGCAAAAGTCCAGCTTATATTTAAAGTGGATGCCAAGGCAACGTACAGTTATAACATTCACTGCACTCTCTCTGTGTGTGTGTATGTTGTCGTCTTTTTTCTTTTGTCCTGATTAACACTGTCATGCTCTATGAAGTGCGTCCTTCACTCCTGGGCAAGTTAAAGGAGACCCTGCATGGCAACTTCTGTGTCACCCTCATATTTATCAGCTCCTGCAAGACGGTGTATCCCATAAATGTTTTATGTAAAGGAAAGTGATCCAGTAGAGCCTTGAAATTCAGCGAGGGGGAGAATGCAGTCCACAATCTTTTTTAGACCTCGTCCAAGAAGTACAGCTACTAAACTCTCAAGAGGGTTTCAGTTAAGTTTATTTTACCAATAAGGCAGCCGCATGGCATGGACCCGTTTTAGTAAGATTTCTTTTTATTTGTTTTTCCTAGAAAGATTCAGCCTCTTGAAGTTGAGTGTAAGTGAAGACATACGCAGGCTTAGAAAGAAATCAGGAATTGCTCCCAGGACCTTCCTTTTCCTGGTGTCTAAATGTGGAGAAGACATCGACTGATTAGAACTGGAAAGACAAACAGAAGTCAGCTAACGCTCCCGGTGTCGTTCTCATACTTTCCACTGTTTTTGTTAAAGTCGCAGAACGCGGCCCACCCTCTGACGGGGTGGGGAGCCCATCACCTTGGGGCCACCTACGGCCTTTTGCATCCTTGAGTGGGGCCTTTTGACTGAATCCGAATTTTACAGCGTAAATCTCTTTATAATTATGAAGGGATTTGTTCTGTGAAGTTGGGATTTGGTCAAGGGGCCACACTTGGGGATCTGCAGACCACATGTGGCCTTGAGGCACAGGTTCCCCGCCCCCCTACCCCATACATACAGTTCAGGAAACTGAAGTCTGAGAATATCGAGTGACCTGTGTGACGTCCAGTAGCAAGTGAGTGCAGTTGAGAAGTGAGTCCCTGCCTGCGGGTGCCCGCTGAGCCATCGCTGTGCCGTGCCCACGTCTGCAGTCGGGGCCTCTGCCGTCTATGTAGCTGACTCCCCACTTGGAGGCCTCAGGCCTCCTTTCTGCTCCTCTTCCCCCTCTGTCCCAGACGTACAAGGGAGCCTACGTCCTTTATGGAATGGAGCCCGAGCTCCCCCTCCACCCAGGTGGCACATTGGGTGGGCCCCTTGCTGCCCCTGCTGCTGGTGGTGAAGGAATCGCGACTCAGTAAACCCGGAGACCACTCCTGAGAAACCTCCCCACCTTCTCTCAACCTTCCTCTCTGAGTGGACATCTGCAGCGATTGCGGTTTCTTATTTTCTGTGCTTTAAAATGCCCTGCAGTGAGGTAGGCCGTGAGCACTCTTGCACGTGAGGTCCGTCAGACCTGCCCCTGGCCTTCTGGTGTCTTCTGAGTTCTCAGCACCGTTTCTTCCTGCTTTGCCCCCAGGCCCCAGTTTTGTTGTTACTGTCCTGTTGTTTTGTTCTTGTTTTGCCTGTGGAAGGCGTGCCAGTTTTGTTGTTGCTGTCCTGTTGTTTTGTTCTTGTTTTGCCTGTGGAAGGTGTGCGTCTGAGCATCGTGGGGCAGCCCTCCCCCGGAACCTCCCTTACACCTCCTTTCTTCCTCTCCACCTGCAACGCAGGATTCTTGTTGTCAACTGGAAAATACAAAGTTAAGCAAAATTCAAGTTGTAAATAATATTTTCAGTCTTCTGATGTTCATGGACCTAAGTTCTAGAACTCTGAAACTAAGGTTATGGCAAAGCAGAGTTGCCCTTAGAAGGGTCCAGAATCCTTGTGACTTTGTCCTTTTCGTAGTGATAGCACTTTATCATAGAATTCTATCTGCAGAGCAGAAGTGGCTCCGTTGACAAGAGATGCATCCCTTTTCCTGGGATGTGCCCGGCTTAGGTGGAGAACCAAGTTGGCACTGACTCGGGAACCAGGAGGGTGCCTGCTCCCGCGTGGCCTGGCTGTGGCGGCTCTTTCCAGGGATCCCCGAGGGAGGTGGGAGGCAGCCACCACCCTGTGCCAGTGGAGACCAGCCTGTGTGCAGACTTTGGTGTAACCTGACAAGCCTTGTCGAGAGGGTCGAGGGTGGATATGGCACAGGAACGATGCTTCCTCTTGCCGGAATTGTGCTGTTAACTAGCCAGGAAAGTTACACGTCTGGATGCTGAAATGAACACCACATTTGCCTGTGGGCTCACCTTTCTCAGTTCCTCTGGGAGCCCTTCCAGACACACCCTGTTCCAGACACACCTTGAGGAAGTTGTAAATTGTGCCAATTTGGCATTATCTAAATCGTGCGTGGTCATTCATTCTCAAAAAATCTGGAATATGATTTGTTATTTCTATATTGTCATTTTCACAGGTGTTTAAAGTAGAAGTAGTTTTATTGCAAATTAAAACGCTTCTCTCAAGCATATGTCAAAACATAGCAGTATTATAGATGTGGAAATCTGTGTTATTTCCGTGTTCACCCATGTTCAATATTAAAGACTGAATTAATGTTTTTATTAGCATTTTTAAAAATTGAAGATAGTTATCTTAAAATAGTATATAAATTTCCCCATTTGGTATTGTAATATATATAATTAATAAGCTCAATATCTAGGTAACACAAAATACCTGGGTTATTGTGCAGTTAGCAGTTCTGCATAGAAATCTGGGGCATTATGATCTTAAGTGCATTAAAACATCCTTATATTAAATGTGCCGTATTCATTTGTAGGGGCTGTATTTTTCCTAATAGATGCTTTCTGTTGGCCTTCTCTTTTTCTCATCGTCTAAATTTCAGGCATTTAGTAGAATGAGTGCATGAGTGTGTCTATATACCCTGGCCTAAGACATTTATTTTAATACCTGGGCTACAGGAAAAAAAACTTACTGGCTGATACACAGTTAAGAAGAGAGTGTGTTTGAAATAGCTCCTGATAGGTATCAACATCCTCTAATATTGTTAATAGAAAATATTTTATATCTGCACAATTTTATAGTCATCTTTAAGTAATATTTATTAAGTACCCCTAGTGCAAGATAGAAATTCTTTGTTTTAAAAAAAGAATCCCTTGAGGGAAAAAGAATCTTAAAAAAAGAAGTCAGTGTAGGTGAGGTGGGATTTAGACACAGTCTCTCCTCTTGTGTGCGGTTGGGTAGTCACGCTGCAGAGGAGGTGGCAGTGGGTTTGGCGTGGGCGGGTCCAGGATGGGGGGTTTGGCCTGGGAGGAGGGTGGGTGGAGACTTGTGCCCCCTGGTGCCCATGCAGCCAGTCACCTGGAGTGGGCACGGACCCCTTGGTATCATCACCAGGCTGGTGTGATTGAGTCAGAGCACTGGAAAGACAAAGCCCTCCTTGCTTGCCGCGCTGACACTTGCTACATCTCTGTCTCCTCTGTCATCCTTTGTGAAGGTGATACCTCCTCCAGCAGTGTGCCATCCTGCTGGCATGCCACGCAGCCCATTCCCAAAAGGCCCAGCCTCCCAGCGAATCCCACGCGTTCTTCCTTGTCTTGCCCCCTGCCTGCTGAGGCTGCCAAGCCCAGCCTGGCCTGGGTTTCCGTGATGATGGGGTGGCTGTGGCAGATTGGAGCAGGGGAGTTCAGCATCCCAGTCCCATCCTTGGTCTTCCAGCTCGGCTTGTTTTCTTATGACATCCTCGCTCCGAAAATACTTCCAAAGAGGGAATTTAAAATTTATCCCTGTTGACACACTGAGGAAACTTCTTTTATCGGGAGAGAACTTGACCAGAAGGAGATTACAATGACATGCACCAGGAATATGATTGGTTTCTTCAAACCATAGCCAGTTTTCCTGCTTTGATTTTTATGGATTATTTATGTTTATAGAACAGTAATGTTGCCCATTTCCAGAGAAGAGTGGACTTTTTTTTTCTTTCTTATTTTTTTAAGTAGTGGACTATTTTTCTCTTTTGCTAATTTACAGTGCTAATTCTGGCCCTTTTTCCATTAGGAGATGAAAGCATGGAAATTAAAAAACAAATTACAGGAATGAGAAGATTGCTGAATGACAGTGCTGGGAGGATATATCAGCGCGTTGGCAAAGAAGGAGAGAAATTAAAAGAAGAGCCCCAGGACGTGGACTTAGTCTGGCCCCCACGTCTGAACTCGTCCACTGAGGCCCCACCGAGCCTCCACCCGTCTACACGTGGTGCGTGGAATGAGCTACCACCCCAGAGCGGGCAGTTCTCAGGGCAGTACGGCACCCGTTCTAGAACCTTCCAGAGCCAGCCCCACCCCTCTGCGAGCTCCAACGGTATGGTTGTCATCAGACATTCAGAATGCCCTCACAGGAGTTTGTACTGGCATGTTTTATTTCTAAATATTCAGTATGTTCTTTGAATTGAATTTATTAAACCCTCCCCTATTTTTATGTATGTGTTTGTGAGACAGGGTCTTACCCTGTCACTCAGACTGGAGTGCAGTGGTGTGATCACAGCTCACTGCAACCTCCAATTCCTATGCTCAAGGGATCCTCCTGCCTCTGCCTCCTGAGTAGCTGGGACTACAGGTGCACACCACCACACCTGGCTAATTTTTCTATTTTTTGTAGAGATGAGGGTCTTGCTATGTTGCCCAGGCTGGTCTGGAACTCCTGGCCTCAGGCAGTCCTCTCACCTCAGACTCCCAAAATGCTGGGATTACAGGCATGAGCCACCTTACCCAGCCTAAACCCTCCTCTAGTCACCTGCCTTCACTGAGTTATTTTAAAAGGCAGGGAAAACATAAAGGAAACTGTTGAAGAGTATAAAAAAAAACAGAATGGAGAATCAGGAAAGATTGGGGGAGGTTTCAATATTCTCAATGAAGATTTCCTAGTAGAGATCTCAGCCCTTTAAGAAGTTAAAGCTGTCATTTACCTGTATACAGATATCATTGTCACAAAAGGCTGAACATTAGTACAGAAAGAGCTCCCCATTGCCATTAAAAGAAGCTTCCTCATCGTGTGGTGAATTGTTAATATACCACCCTCTTGCCTACTTCTTGGCTTTTCTCATTATCACAGGAGTCGTGGGTAAAGGTTGATAACCCAGTATCCCCCCCCACCGTGGCTTCAGCCTCCTGGTCCAGTACTGAACAAATGATCCACACTTTATTACTGGCTTCATTTGCATTGAAAAGTATTCCTTTAAAATAAAGTTTCTTTAATTTAAATTTGCTAATTGTTAAGAAAAAATCAAATGACAATTTTTTTTCAAAGCTTAAGGAAAAAATTGATGCTTCTTCTGTTCATATTAGTTTTCCATTGGATGGTGCTTCTTCTATAAATTGTGTACAGATGTGCAGATCTATAGTTTTCACAAGGAGAATAAGAAAAACATAAAAGGCATTTTCAGTTTCCTTGAAAAGTTAAGGATTTTTTAAAATTCATTTTCATTTCATTATATCCTTCAAGAAAAAGAGAACTGTTTTAATTTTTTTTTAAAAAAAAACAACACAATTTTCAGTAACCATTTCAGAGGCATGAAAAGCCACCCTGAGACACCAGTGAGATAGCGTGGGACCCCAGAGGTGTACAGATGTCCTCTCTTTCTCTCAATATTACATAAGCCAGTATCAAGTTCACGGGCTGGCTTGCTTCCAGGTTAGAGGGAGATGGCTCTTTAAAGACTCCTCCATAAAAATAAAAAGTCAGTCCCCTTTAAAATTAGAAAATGATTTATAATGAGCTGAAAACGGTTGGTTTTGTCCTTCAAAAATGATAAAGATGTACTTAGAATGGTGACTGGAATATTCTATAAGGTCCTCCTAACTCTACTACCAATAAGAGAAATAAAATACCCTTAGGTGTGTATAAAGTTAATAAACCCCACATTTGTAAGTTGGGTAAACAGTGTTTTATTTTCCAGTGTATAGCAAAGATGGTGGATTTACTTTGGAAAATGTTATGAATGTTAATAAAAGTTACACACATAAGCTCCTCCATATCAGTTTGAGGATAGATACTGGTGGTATACTTTGAATACAAATGCATTATGTATAACCATGACTACTCAGGTATTTAATCGGTATTTTTTGCGATTTTACAGTTGTGACATCTCGGTTTACTACAATTTTGAATGTAAACAATTATACTACTCCAAGCATTAAGTTATCTTTAAGTATTTCATGGTTTTGCTGTGGCGAATTTTTCTATAGTATTCCCAAATAATGCATATTATAGGACTTAAGTTATAAAGTTATATTTAATGTGTAGTAAAGCATATAATTGGAACCAAACCACAGAGCTCTCCTTGCTCCCCTACGAGAACACCCAATGGCTCCTTTGCGGTGGTGGGGAGGAGGTGGCGCTGGAGGGAGCCCCACCATGAGAGCAAGTTGCCAAATGTTCCGTTTTATTCCAGGGACAATAGGAAGATGTTCGTTTACATATAAGGGAAACCCAATAGGATAGTTTCGTTAAATTGAAACAGTGAAAAAGAGGCTGTGGTGAGGGAAATATAAGAAACGGGACTGGAGAAAAGACGCAGGAGGATTTCCTTCAGTACAGTTGGAGTAAAGCCAACCCGCCAGCATCCTCTGAGCCAGCAGGTTGCAGTAGGTCCTCCCAGTATATCCTCCCATAGCCCGCTCTGCGCCCCCCCAGCCCAGACAGCCACACCCAGAGGGTGTCCTGAAAGCTTCACTGTCTTTAATAGTTAGACACTTAGTTCTTGATATGAACTCTCAGACACAGCTACCAATTTTTTTTCTCACAAGCCTGTTCTTAGAGCTAGTTTTTTGTGCACACTAGCGTGCGTGTGCTTAGAGTGAGTTTTGGTGCCATCGTAGTTATGTGAGCAGAGCTGGTCTGACGACAGGGAGGCCTGCTGTGTCCGCACATCGTGCGCACGTGTTCACGCAGGCTCAGCCGCCGGACACGGCGTGCACCTCACAGCGGAGGAGCCTGGGTGATCAGATAAAGCTGGACTCCAGAATTCAGGTTTTGAAAATCACTGGGTACATCTTCCTTAGGCACAGCTTCATAATAATTGCATGTGCTTCCAAATCCTATCAAGACACTCTTTTTTTTTTTACCCCCCCTCTTTATGCTTTTTTTTTTTTTTTGGTTGGTTGGAGTATGTCATTCTTTTCTTTCGTGCTCAGGAGAACTTCCAGTGGCGAATTCATCAGTTGGATCAAACTGCTGCACTTGTAACTGCCAGTCAACGTTGCAGGCCATTCTGCAAGAGCTCAGGACCATGAGGAAATTAATGCAGATTCAAGCAGGTACAAGGATCAGGCCTCAGAATGAGTCCTTTGAGTTTTAATGCGTATCTGACGTCTTCCATTGGGATGTGTGTTGTGCGTCTGTTATAGCGTCTTCCCACCTTGCTGTCTTGCGCTGCCTCTCCAAGTATCCGTCTTCTTAGCTTTTTTTATAACCCGTTTTTCCTTTAGCAAGTCAAACAGATTTTTTAGTGATACTAATACAGCTTATGTACTTACACACGTGTACTCAGTATACTTCAACCGGTGATCTTCTGGCACTTCACAATGCCAGTTAATTAAATTTTGGAACAATGTCACGTGGAGGAGCCCTGTAGGAAGCCCAGCCTTCGCTGCTGAAGACGGTCAAGGACGTAAGCAGACGAGAAACGCTGAGCCCCGGGCTCCACCTGTGGCTTTCTCTCACCATCCAGGTTACAGAAGCTCAGAAATGCCTCCCATCCTTGATTCAGGTGACTCCTCTTGTGTTCTCACGATCAGCAGGCGAGTTGGACAGAGGAGCAGTGAGTTTGCAGTTTGGGATTGAACACCCAGGGTCTCCTCTTGTAGCTGCGTGACTTCTCTGAGCCTCTGATTTCTCCTCTGTAAATGGAGTATTAGTACCTGACTCACAAGGTTGTTTTCAAAACAGAATGAGATAGGAAGCGTAAACGAACTTTGTAAGGCTCCGTGCAAGCGTGAGCTATTTCAGTAGTGTCGCCTGAAGACTTGGAACGATCCGTGGAAGTCGGAAGTCTGGGCCTTCGTTATGGTGACTATATTTTCTGATCTTCACAATGCGGGGAATCAGTTTTTCTGTCACAGGTACAAGAAATAATAAATAAATTCATTGAGGCTTCCATTTTGTCAGGGGAAGCTGCTCTTTGGTCTCAGCGTAAGGCAGGACAGTTGACAGCACAGCGTGTCAGGCCCGGCTGTCCCACCTGTCACTGGCATGGGATTCACGAAGGTCATCATTCAGAAACTGTTCTGGGGGCCATTCAGTGAATTCTAGTAAAATTTTAATATTCAATGATGCGGTTTTGATGTAGAAAGCTTCATACTTAGATGTATCAGTCACCCAAGATCACATTGAAGTAAAGTGAGCTACTTTCTGAAAAGTGGTAGCTTTTTTAAGTACTCGATTTGTTTTTTTCCCAGGGAAACAATAATAAGCATTTTGCTCAAATTAGTAAGCATTGGACTCACCTGGTTCCACCATGATAACCTGTGTTCTTATAACTCGGCAAAGGCTAACATCTCCTAAATAAGGAGCTCAGAAAGAAAGGTTACTTTATTATACAGGGATTCTTTTCTCAGAGGAAGAATTTTTTAGCACTTAAGGAAATATGCATATGAAATCGTAATGATTTATTTTGTCACCTAAGCTCCTTACTACTGAAATGGCAAACCACAGATCGCAACCATTTAAATCCTTGACTGAAGCCCTTTTAGAATCTATTAAGTAAATGCCACTTTGTCACCATGTTTTCTTTTCTGAACCTTCGCAGATTAGGGAGGTAAATGATTCCAAAGCTGTGGGCTGGCAGAAAGGATAAA
This sequence comes from Lepilemur ruficaudatus, assembly GCA_963574885.1. NCBI lineage: Eukaryota > Metazoa > Chordata > Mammalia > Primates > Lepilemuridae > Lepilemur > Lepilemur ruficaudatus. The sequence continues at coordinate 26,302 of CAUYRT010095859.1, forward strand.
CCGAATAAATTGCTCTCCTTTAATTTTCTTAAACTTAAAAAATTTGTGTCTTGCAGGTAGATTTACTTAAGGTTTATTGCCTAAAGACTTAGATTTAAATTACATTTTGAAAGTTTCACCTTTATTTTAAGAAGACAAGAAATACGATCCAGCATTAAGATCTGAATGCTGGAGGCTTGGTCTATGTCTAGATGTACAAAAGGAAAAGAAAAAAAACTTAAGATAGTCCCTGTGTTCTTTAAACCGAAAACATTTTCACTTTTAATTTAGAATCATGAAGCTTAGAGAGGCCTGAGGCCTAGATCATTTAGATCATTGCTTCGTGGCCCCTTTAACTCCGGGGATGCAGACAGGGAGACGCTCTCAGCTCTGGCTGTGCAGTGCTGAGGTCCAGTCCCCACCCTTGGAGAAGCAGCTCCCTTCCTCTGGGCTGGGGCTGAGGCATCGGAGGTTTTTTTTGAGCTCCAGGGTGATTCTGCTGTGCAGCCACGGTCAAGAACCAGGGACCCTGGCAAATTACTGGTTTGGAAACTTTTCTGTGTTCTTGCGTAGCGCAGCTGTGTTTGTGCCTAATACTTACGAATCACTTTCTAGTCTGCAGCCAAAAATATCAGGACCAAAGTGTAAATTTTCTTTATTTTCAGACTGATAGGAAATAAGTAAAAGTGATCCATGTTCATGTGCATTTGAAGACCTTAGTTTTCACTTGGCTTATAGTTATTTGTTCCTTTCTGTTAAAAAGCAGGTATATCCTGTGGTTGTATTTAGGAAGCCGTATTAATACATGAGGATTTAAATAATGATACCCTAGCTTCCAGTCACACTTTCCCTCAGTATTTTTTAATGGTTACGAACATTACTTTTCAGAGTGCACCTGTGAAAACTGTCTTTACCACCCTGGATTTAAATATGTATTTAGTTTGAGTAACCTGGTGCTTGTACTGTGCTTTTCATCTTTGGAACTCAGACTGTTTCTAGATTCTGCTGATTTGCTTGATTTGCACGGAACTGTATTGTTTGTATTTTTCAACTGTGTAAAACCGAGGTCTAGAGAAGTGGTCTGATCTGAAACCAGGTAGCAGGGTGCTCTGCAGGTAGCAGTGTGGAATATTTGTTTGGTGAAGAAGGGGTTACTGGTCCCAACTAACTAACAGACTTTTCCCAATGCTTACTGGTCCCTGTTACAGAATCATTCCAAACTGCTGCTTTCAATCAGTCTTGACCAAATGATCATCATCTCTTCTTTGTCAATCTTGGCACCTGGAGATTGTTAGCCAAGCCATCAGTTTTACCCGAGGTGACAGTAGGAATGGTCCTGCAATGGGCTTATCAGAAAGCATGGCCCTGAATTTAAGTTCCCGAGTTGTCATTTGTTTATCAGTGTCCCACGAGTAAAGTCGTGCTTAGTGTCATCTCATAGCTGGTCATCCTGTCCCTCCGTGGAACCCAGCAGCAGCAATGCACCGTAGTGATTCACGGCATTTGGAGCCAAGTTTTCTCCTGGGTGTTTTTCTGCCTTTAGGACTGTAAAGTGCTCTGAGGCTGCCTTTGGAGGCCTCTAGGTCCACTGGGACATTTCTTTGGTGCGCTTCATCCTTGAGTGAGCCGCGTTGCAGTTTCAGTTCGTAGATCACAGAGACAGACCGGGGATCAGTTTCCCTAAGTTAGACACAAGTGCCTGTACCATATTTTTGTTTATTGTTCACAGTTGGAACTCAAAACAGACAACAACCCCCAATTTCCCTTATATGCTCCCAGCGAACTGCTGTCTCACGCAAGAGAAATAAAAAGAAAAAAGTTCCCCCAAAGACTGTTGAACCTCTTACTGTGAAACAGAAGCCCAGTGTGTTGGAAATGGAGAAGAAGACAGCTGTGGCCTCAGAGCAGTCTGGTGTCCGAGCCGCTGAGCGCGCCTCTGCGGAGGACAGCCACGTTGTGGGATTCGGCATTGTTCTGGAATCACCTTCCTCAGATGTAAGTTGAAACGTTCTGGCTGCTGACTCTGATGTGATACAACTTTCAGGAATTTTATAGCAGTGATACGTTTTCCCCTTGACTAGTTCTGCCCAAGACAACCAGAGAAACTTGCAGAATCCATGGGGGGAAAGAGAGAAAGACAACTAGTAATAATCTCCTTGCCTAGAATTTTCTTCCCTGAAAATTTTATGCCTTATTTATTTAAACATATTTCCATTCTTTATTGCTGAAAAAAGAAAGGTGGTGGCATAAATAATCTGCTCACTAATTTCCTTTACATTTTTAATTTTGAAGTGGCAGTTTTCAATTTCCTTAGTGTAGAGAACTAAAAGAATATAATTAAATCCTTTGTAGATGGGCATAAATGAACAGACCCATGCAGATAAGGTCATACCTTTCTGGAAACACAAACTAATAATAAAAAAGGAGCAGTTGTGCTAATTCCATTTTATAGATGCAAGCCACACTGCTAATTAGGTGGCAGTGCCATGCCATTTACTCTGTGTAATGATAGGTTAACGCTCTGCAAAGGTTTTTCTATTTTAATACCATAGCTAGAACATTGTTGCAACCCAGGCTGTTGGATGACATCTGAGATAACCATCTGACTTGCTATTTTATATTCATAGGACCATAAATGAATTTCTTTAATAATGTGCTATATTTGCAATTGCATACTCCGTTCATGATACAGCTTTATCTGAGTGCATTTATGTCATGAACCCCAACTTGTTGGGAGAGGTCTTAAAATAAACAAGAATGAGTGATCTATTATTATCAGATTGCATAGGATGGGAACCCTGGGGAGAACTCCCACAGGCCTGTACAGGATTGGAGTTTGGCCCTACCTTTCAAACTTTAAGTGAGAAACAAATTGCTATTTTTTTAAAAAGTGCTCCTTTCCAAATTGTGGCAAGACAGTTTGCTAGCAAATATCCACACTGACTATTTAATAAAGGGAGATGACAAAAATAATAATCTTGTGACTTTTTTAGATTAGAAGATCATTTGAACTTTTATCCAATCCTTGGTGTAAAGGGGTATTTTTCAAATTTATGAACACATGCTAAAAGAACTATTATGAAGTTCTTCTAGACTAAAAATTTAAAAATTTAATTTAAAAAGTCATTAATGATGATAATGTTCTACCCTGGACCAGTCAGCTCATTTATCTTACTGTGATTGCAACCAACACTGTGGTTCACACCCCAGGTAGATCACAGATTTGGAAACAGGTAAATTAAATCACAACACGACACATTCAGTCCTAAGTAGTTTTCATCATACTTTTATATTTTCCTTAAATTTTTGAGGCATTTTTTTCTATAGACATTGATGTATCAGAACCAATAATTTAAGTTGTATAGATCATCTCCCAGATGGTTGATCTAATGCTAATAACTGAACTTTCTCCTTTTTTTAGTTTTAAGCTCCAGATGTACGGCAGAGATAAATTGAGGAAGACCTAATAAAGGCTTTATGTACGTTAGCAAAATAGAAGAGAATAGCATTTTTATTATCTTAACCAATATTAGTATTGTAATTTTATTTATGTATTATATAAAAATAGTTTACTTTTTGTTCATGATTTTTGTTAACAAAAGCTATGAAATTTGATAAAGCACTTTCAGAATTGTTGTGAAAACTCAGAAGCTGGTTGTCTTTGAAGAATGACAATGCTTCTAAAGAAAAGCGAAAAGTCTGCGTGGATAGTAGCTTTGCGTTGTCCAGTGGGCACCCCGTGCGGCTCATCTCTCCAGCAGAAACTGTAACTGCGCTAGAGAACGTAGCACAAGTCCTGGCGTCAGATGAGGAGATGCTGTCTGTGGGTGGCGCTCACGGCCCGGCCGAGGGTGGGGGTGGGGACTGACGCCTGCAGGCAAAGAGACCACCGATGCCAGGCATCCAAATTTAGGCGTCCTCCGGTCTTTTATTGTTTCTTAGCCATGAACCTTTTGAAGTTTGGTGAAAGTCCAGAGGAGAAAACAGAAAACAGATAATAATCCTATAGGAATTTATCTATAAAACAGGAGAAAGATTAGTGCTAGAAACAATGAAAAAATGACACAAAAAAAACTTACGCTTTATTGCTTTTGTAAATGTAAAGCATTTACTGTGAAATGTTTCAGAATTCACAGTGTATTAAGTTACTGTTTTGACTGTGTGACTCACAGTGGCACACAAATACGAATGTGTATGTCCATGACACAGACACAAAGTTGAGAGCCCACGTGGGCTGTGGATCACTGCAGGTAGACCAGCGCTTCGCCTGCTAACGGCTAGCCCTACTCAAGTGCAGCAAAACACTAAACTCTAATGAAAACTGACTGAAATGTCAACACCTCAGAGTGTTGTGAGCATTAAATGATATCTAATATGTAAGAATATCCTATTGCAGTGCCTGGCACTAGAAGGTACTCAGTAAATATTATGCATTTAATCTGCAAATGACAAAGCCTCTGCCTTTGCATTAAGCACAATATACAAAATAAACTTGTGAAACGTCAAGTCTTGGACTTGGCTTTAGTTGGAACCCCCTCTTCCATTTAACTGCCATTTACTTGTCCTTCCCTTGTTACTCCTCCCTGGGCCCACCCAGCTCCCTCCAAGGCTCTGCTGTGATTTCAATGATCCTTCTCTATAGAACGTTCTATACCGTTCTGTAATGATTGACATGACTTCCTCTCCTTCCACTCCAGTTTCTCAAGAGCAGGGACTACATAATAATATTATTATTTTTATTCACTTGCCATCCTGTGCTAAATAACTGATCTCATTAATCCTTACTCTTTGAGGAGTCGCCATCCCCGTTTGCCCGGCAGCCTGCACGAGTTGACAGAGCCAGGAAAGCTGGAGCCATCCTCCGGCCCAAGTCCGTCGTGCGGCGGACTTGTGGGTGCCCCTTCTAGCACAGTGCTCTGCACGACCAACGCTCCATAGCTGTTCGAGGGATGATTGTTATATGAAAGAGAACCGAAAGGTTCGACTGTGGCCGTTATTCTACTTTCTTGGAAGTTTCTCGGGGAGAGCTGAGTGGGTAAGGGAGCGGGCTTTGAGGTCTGGCTGCCTGGGTTGGAATCTCAGCTCTGGGACCCTGAGCAAGTGAACCTGACTTCTCCGCACTCCGTTTCTCTCTGTAGAATGGGGATATTAATAGTAGTAGTGCTCACCTCCTAGAGTTGGCCTGTTGGAAGAATTAAATGAAGTAATCCACATCCTAAGTAATCCACTGAGAACAGTACCTGGCACATTTTAAACACTCAATAAATATTGGTTCTTTTGTTAACCTTAGCAGTCCTACCTACATACCTTTATGGGAACAAATATAAATATTTAAAATAAACTTATTTGTATGTATGAAATGAACAAATACACGTGAACAAGCAGTTTTTTAAAAGGGAGTAGCCAGAAATGTTTCTCTTTTGGGGCAGGATTATTTAACCCTTTTTAAATTAGCACATTAAATAAAATTCAAACCTAAATTACACAGAAGCAAAAGTAGAAGCCCAAAACTAAATTTCACATTTAAATACAATATTTCATTTTTTCTTCATGGGTTCACAACCCAATAGTCTACTGGTATTGAGACAAGACAGTTTCTTATGGTCACTGTTTTTCCAATATTGGATATATTGATTTGTGGTTTTCAGGGAAGTTGTAATACATAGCCTAACTTTGTTTAGCTCTTGCTTTTTGTTTGGCTTGGTTTTTGGCTTTGATGACACATTCAGACCAGCTTTTAACAATATTTTTATAATATTTTTAATAATAGAAAGTATTTTTCTATTTGTTGTAGTTACTATGAATGTTCTCCAGTAATCCTAGATTACACCAATTTAAAAGTTTTTCAGAAGATAAATTTATGGATATTCATCAGCTTAAGATAATTTTGTTAATGTTTATTTTATATCATTCTTCTTAAATAATTTAAAATGCACTGGTGCTTTCAACAGAAATAGTTTCCAAATTCAGAATCTATTTTCTTAACACTTTCTTAGCTCAACAGATAAAATGATCGACTAAGAACTAGTCAAGTAAATCAAGCAAGTAGTTTTTTATTTATTCTTTGACATGTTGAAATTGAGGCAATGTACACAAGAGAGTGTAAGTTCTAGCACAGGCTGCTTGGGTTCAAATCCTCCCTTTATTATGTATTAGCTGGACAATCTCAAAGAAGTTACTTAACCTCTCTGAGTCTTAGTTTTTATATCAGCAAGTTGGAGATAATAATGGTAGCCACTTAATAGGGTAAAAATTAGGAAAATCCGTGTAATGTGTGTTAGTTAGTCTAGGGCCTGGAGTATAGTAAGTAGCAAATAAATGTTAATTATATCACTGTTTTCCAGGGTGTAATGAAGTGAATGAAATAGTCCTTGCCCTTCAGGGAGCACATGGAAGAAAATTCACAAACAATAATTATAACATCGCAGGGCTTAAGCTCTAGCACAGGCAGTCAGGTCTCCTGGGCACCTGGAAGAGCAGGACCTCCCTGCCCGCAGGGCCAAGGACAGACTCTCAGGGTGGACATCTTCTTGGAGGAGCAATTTCCGTGGAGTGAGGAAGACGCTAGATTGCAGTGGCTAACCTCTTGCATGTTACACATTTTGGCTCAAATATTTTTAGCATAAGTCAGGCCCTCGTCTTCAGAGTCATTAATTTATTACCTGAGAAAGGAAAAAGCTAAAAAACATCTCTAAAAGACTGGAATGTCTCATTATTCAAGTACATGAAAAAAAACTTTCAAGAGACCAAGTTGTATTATTTTCTCAAATTACATTCTTAGTTCTACCAAAATTTTGCCAACTAAAAAATCTGAAAAGGACTGGCTCTTTAATGACTTCTTATAATTTTTGTCAAATCAACATTACATATATATATGCCAGCATGTGGATTACACATACATTTTGGCAGAACTTTTGGCTGAGCATTTTTTGTGCATAGAGTGCCCACCTTACACTTAATGTAGGACACATGGTGTAGCACACCGTGCCGCGGCCCCGTCACCACTGGGGTTCTCCGCCCTGCTGTGTCCCCAGGCCACCCAGTCTCAAGAGTTTTTGTGGCCACCTGGCTCACTGGCCATGTTCCTAGTGTAGCATTTAATAAATGGTAGCAGGAATTCTTGCTAAGTCCACCTGGAACAGACCTGAATTACAG
>CAUYRT010095862.1:0-59220 GCA_963574885.1 Lepilemur ruficaudatus
TCACTGTCATTTCTTAAAATTGAGTAATATTCCATTGTGAACAAATACCAGATTTTAACAATCCGCTCATGCATTGACGGGCACTTGGGTTGTTTCCATGACCTAGCAATAGTGAATTGTGCTGCCATAAACATTCGGGTGAGATGTCTTTATCACAGAATGTCTTATGCTCTTTTGGATAGATGCCTAATAATGCTATTGCTGGATCGAATGGTAATTCTAATTTCAGCTCTTTGAGGAATCTCCAAATTCTTTTCCACAAAGGTTGCACCAATTTGCAGTCCCACCAACAGTGTAAGAGAGTCCCTATCTCTCCACATCCTCGCCAGCATTTGTTGTTTTGGGAGAAATATGGAAATCTTGACTCCTCTTGTCAAAAACATCTACCAATCAGTAAATGATAACAACGCTATGAAGAAACTACTATTATTATTCCCATTTTTTAAAAGAGGAAAATAAGACACAGAGAAGTTATAAACTGCCTAATGTCACAGAGCTAATAAGTAGAGGAGTCATGTTCTGAATCATGATGCTGTGCTAGGAACAATGACCCCTGCCTCCCAAAAGCATGAGAAGATTTGCATTTAGACTTCATGATTGCAAAGACTTGAGGGTTTTATAAGTATAACATACTTATAATACATTATTATAATATATTATTATAATATATTATTATAATAGATACCTTTGATTGTTCATGAAATAATTTGTAAATTTTTCAGTAATAGTATAGCTTTAAGGGTATGGCTTTGCAAAAGAATAGCTGATCATTAAAAATAATTTTTGTAGCCACATCACACACACACAAATGCATGTGTGCACACACACACTGAAAACCACATTTTTGTTTTTAGTTAACTTTTACGACACAAATTATATGGAAGGCTGTAATACAAATTCTGTTTTATGGATGAGGAAGACTAAGATGTTCATGCTAAATGACTCAGCCCATGGGAGCTGGCACTAGAATCAAGTGTAGAAACTGCGAGAAATGAGTAGCTAATAATTAATTAGCTGAAGAAACTGGACATATGGCCTACGTTAAAATTATTCCGAAGGCCATGATTCTGAGGTCAGACTCTCAGTAATACAATTAATCTGTTACTTTGTATCTATTTTAGTTAAAATCGTTGCAGAAAAATGAGGAATGTTAAGCAAGGATCATGTGCTACAAACTTTAACTAACTAAATAGTTTTGAAACTATTTTTAATACAGTGTTTGTGTTGTGGGTACAAGATAAGGTCCTGGAGACACTTGAAGTATATAGAAAGGCTTTTCTGGAAATAAGGGAAACTATTCTTGGAAATGTTTCTTCTCCTGAGAGTGAAATAAATCAACAAATTACTATTTAAAGCATGTGAATAATCCCCTTCCCCCAACTTTTTCAAATGACTTGTTATGGCTTTGCATATTTTTTCCACGATTTTTCTCTGCAGAAAGAAAAATACTTCATTGGCAAGGGCAAGGAAATTTTCTCTGAAGCCACTGAATGGTTACAGTTTGGCTGGTCACACTCTCCCCCTCCCTGTCCTCTGCTGCTGTTTGACAGGACCCTGGAGGGGACCATCCCTCGGAACAAGGAAGGAATTTCTTCCATCTTTGGTTTCTCCTAATGATACACATTAAAGACAATTGGGAAAGGACTTCATGAAGACCTGATGAACACTTACCTAAACATTCTCCCTGAATGCATGTCACTCAAAGATTGGTTAATTTGCTTAAACATTTTTCAGATCTGTTCTCTTTCTGTGGTTCCCAGTTTCATCTCGGCTTAATATAAACTACCATTTGGTTTATATTACCTCCTACTCCATCCTAGCCTTCTGGCAATTCATAAGTCTACTACATCTAAATTCATTCATTGATTGCTATTAAACTCCACTAAATTTATCCATCAAAAAATACATATTCATAACAACGAAAAAGGAGAGATATGGAAATGTCCATTCCTCCCACTGCCCCAAATTAAGTATGGAACATTTTTTTCTCACAATATATTCATGTAAGGCCGAGTCATGAGAAGAGAGCAGAAAAGGCTTGTTAGGATGCTTTGGTATGAGACTCAGCATAAATTGTCCACTGCACTATCCTATCCCAAGTGACCCAATCAGAGCACTTTCCTCATGACATTTCTGGCCCCATCCCAGGGAAACCATACAGTCTTCTGTATAACACATAGTTAGTTCAGTTGTGTTTTAATCTAAGAGAGATAAGTGGCTTGAGTTTACTTTTATAAAACAGAAACATTTTAGGAATATATTTCATCCAAATTCTGAGGCCCAAATAGGAGTTAATATATGTATGGGTCATGGAATTTTGGAGCTAAAAATGACTTTAGAGAGTATTAAGTTCAAGTCCTAACGATTCATCCTCCTAAACATCCTTTAAAATCCATGCTTTGTTGTCTTTCATAACTGACACTGCCACGGTACCATCTCCCACGTGGGCTCCCGATTCCTGTGCCACGTCCCTGACTTCAGGCGCCACCCCACACCCCAACACACATACATACACAAGCCCCCTGCCAGAGTCATCTTACTGAGACAGAAGCCTGACCATCTTACTGCTGGCTTAGAAATCTCCAGTGATTTGCCATTGCCTGTTGGATAAAGCCTAAAGAAACAGCATGAGCTTTCCAGATTGTTCTGACATCCCTTACCAGGGTTATCTCTCTCCTTCCCTTCTATCACATGTTCAGACAAGCCAGATGTTTCACTGTTGCCCAAAAAGCATTGCACTCTTTCACAGCTCTTCACCTTCACACAGCTGTAACCTCTATCTGCCCTTCCTCCCCTTCTCCTCCCAGGGAGCTCCCCCCCTCCTCCCATGGAGCTCCTGCTTATTTTTAAAGACCCAAATCAAATGCTACCTTTCTATGGAACCGTTCCCAGTGCTCGCAGGAAGAGTCAGGGTGCATTGGCTCTACGCTTCATCACTACTGTGCTGTGTGTATACCCACTACAGCACACGTCACACCATATTGGAACTAAGTTTACCTCTCCCCACTGGGCATGGAGCATAGAGGTTGTATCTTACACATCCTTCTTGATTAGTGCCTGCACAGAGTAGGCACTTCAGTTATTCAATCATTCATTCATTCATGTGTTGCATAAACACAGTGCTATTGGTGGATTCATATCTAAGAACATATTAGGCATGAGCCCTGCTGTCATGTAGATCATAATTAAGTTGGGGAGACAGACATCAGACAAACACACAAATAAATGTACAGTTACTCTCTGTGATATGTGCTTTTATAGAAAAGAACAGAACACAAGAAAGAGAATAAGGAATGGATGGAAGAGCTAATTTAGATGGGAGGGTGTGGGTGGCAGGGAAGACATCTCTGAGAAGGTGGCATTTAAGTTGGGATCTGAAGGACGAAGAGAGGGTAGCCAAGAAAAGAGTGAGAAAAAGCCTGTGTGAAGGTCTCAAAGCAGGAATGAGCTTGTGAAGGGAACTGAAAATAGGTCAGTGCAGCTAAAACCAATTGAGCAAAGGGCCTAAATTGTAGAGAAGCCTAAGGGACAGGCAGGGCCAAGTCCAAGTGGCAAAGATTTGGGATTTTACCAGAAGTGCATTGGGAAGCCGTCCAAGGGTTAATCAATGCTGAATCTAAGTACTAGGAACAGAAGGCATGTCACCTTTGGAGTAACAAAAGGCTTTGTCCCTTTGTCCCTTTGTCCCTAGGTGAGAGTTTAATTGAGCTAATGCTAGGACAGAGCCTCAGGGCAGGGAAGAATTTGTCACTCATCCTTATCTAGTAGAATTATTGACAGTCCCCCTCAGGGCAAGCTGACTTTATTTGTCACCAAGAGCTACAGTTTCAACTATTTGAAAATTACGAATCACCCCCTTATGACTGAGAAAAACGTGGAATATGTCCCAAAAAGAGTAATACTCTGGTCAAAGACTAGGTCACAAGTGTTGTATAATAAGTACATTACGAGCAGCCCGGCAGATGTCTTCACTCAGATTCAAAAAAGTCACCTCAAACTCAAGCTGCCTGAACTGACCCTACCCTCCCCAGTTTCCTACCCTCCCATTGCCACTGATGCCCGTGGTCCTGTCCTGGTGTTCCTTGTCTCAGTGCACGGCACTCCCATGAATTCCAGGTGTCAGCACTGACACCTTCCTCTCCCTCACCACCCAGAATGAATCCGTCATCAAGTCCTGCTTATTTTACCTCCTAAAGATCTCTCAAGTCTGCCAACATTCCTCCACTGCCACCACCATCACACGGGTCAAGCTATCATCATCGTTTGCCTGGACCCCTGCTATAGCCTAGTAACAGACATCCACCGTCAACTCTTCAACCCTCATGTTTATGCTTGACCCCACAGCCAGAGAGAGCTTTAAAAAAATGCAAATTGGCACATCTCCACCCCTGCCAGTATTTAAGGCAAACTTTCAGAACAAAGCTTCTTACTGTGACCTAGGGTGACTGGATACCCTAACCAGCCTAGGTTCTGCCTGCTCTTGCTTGTGTATACCTCTCTAGCTTAATCCTCTCATACGTTTCCTTCCCCCTACCCTCTGTGAGCCACCTTGCTCCATGAAGGCATTGCACTCTGTCTCTACACCAAATTACACAAGATGTTCCATCTGTTTGGAAAAACTTACCCACTCTCTGCCTTGCATATATGTTCTTCATAGGTCAGTTCAACCATCACTCTGCCAAGGAAATCTTCCTTTGCATCCATAATTAGCGCAAATCCCCTGTAATACATTGTCAGAGAGCTATGTACCCATCTTGTGTAATCTTGACTGTAGTGGATGTTTTATGTTTGATTAAGGTTTATCTTTCTCACTATTTGGAAGTTCCAAAGAGCAGGAATCCTCTTATCTGCCTTCATTCCTTATTATTAATACATCTCGATCACCTACCATGTAGCAGGTACTCAAAAATATCTCCTGAATGAAGGAGTTAATGCTAAGGGTAGAAAACCTTCACCTGGATGAACCAGAGTTCTCCTCTGCCCCACTCTCTCTTTCACCAACCTCATACTCCTTTCTACTCCAGAGTCTCTAGGACCTCCCAGTAAGTCTGGGAGGATTTAAAACTCCCTTCCCCTCAATTTTCCTTTTAATTCATTAAAAAATTTCTGCTGATTTCCTATATCAACTATCAGGTAATTCTTCTGCCATTCATGAGTTCAGACACCCAACTTACCCTCTCTTGCAGCAACCCACAGCCGGCTCTCCCCATGCCCACCTCGCCCCATTATTACTGTTTCTCTAGATTCTCTATAATGTACCCAGGGATAACTTTCTAAGATGCAAAACTAACTAGCTCTGAAATTTTCACTCAGATTAATGTCCATGCTCACTTGAAGGCCTTCTCTGAGTCGGCCCTACATGTTCAACTCCATCTCTCCCCCTTCCTCCTACCATAGGTCCCCAGTGTGCCTGCTCTCACCCACTGCAGGGCCTTCAAACACTTCCTTCCCTCTGCAGGCCCTCTCTTCCCTAACCCATAGCCTACCCATACCACAGGTCTCAACGTAGAAACCGCCTCTGCCAGCCCTTCCCTATCCCCTAGATTTGTGGTTGGGTGACCCCAGAACACCTGTGAAATTCTTCAATCACCCAGCTCCTTTCACCTGATATTGCAGTTGCTCTATAGAGGAGGTCTTAAAGTCATTCAGGCGTGGCTGCATAAATAGAATGAAGTGATCACTGGTCGCCTCGTAAGGCATCTTTATATATGAGTTAAGCATGAGTGATTTTCTACTAAAGAATGAAAAAATAAGGGTACATGACTGCTTAAATAAGAATAGAATATTAAAAGAAAGGGATATTATAGCCTCCAGTTTCTTACAGGATTCATGCACAGATTTTGGGAACCGGAAGCATCATGATTTTTGTGGGCTTTGGACATGCACTTTTGTTTTCATAAGCCCCTTCTTACACACACGCACATGCACACACATACACAAATACATACTTGACTGTGTTCTGTGTTGGAATAAACACAAATATATCAATATTATATAATAAAGTATTTTCTTTTATCTAAAAGTTCACTTTCTTCTTCTGAGTTTAAAAAAAATGAAAGATTTTCATAATGCCCTAAAAGTACTTAGGTGCTGTGCCTCCTGGGCAAGTCGGCCCTGAATGAAGGTCATGCAATGTTGGTTTTGCACCTGGAGTGTTTTGCAGCTCTATCCTGGGTGGAGTGGTGGTTAGAGAAGTGGTAGGATGCTAGCCAGATAAAACAGATGCTCCAAATACACAGCAGACAGGAGAGATGCCAAAGGGAGCCTGGTAGGAGAACAGCAGCCCAAGGGGCATGAATATGTTCTTGAGGGATATAAGATGGTTTCTGATGAGCCCCGTAGGAAAGGGTGACTCCGTGTGATCGTCAAGTTCCCAACAGGAAACAGATGGCACACTCAAATAGGAGAGTGCGTGGAGGGTTTCTTCATAAAGGTAGTAGTTATAAAGGTGTGGGCCTAAGGGAAGCAGAAGACAGAGGGTGTGGAAACTGTTGACTTATTCCATGTGAGTCAGCCTCCAGGGCAGAGATCAGGGTGGACAAGGAATGGAGAGAGGGTCTGCAGGGACACTGGGAAATCTGAGCACTTAATGCTAATGTGATTGATTTAGTGCTCACAGGCTGATGCTGACTGGGGTCATTTAGATTCAGTGCATTCATTGGTTATTAGACTGAAAGCTCAATGACGCTGTAGAGCCTATGCCAGACAGTCCACAGTCGTATTCTTAGCACCTTTCACAGTGTCTAGCACATAGTGATACTTAATATATATAAGTTTAATAAATTTAATGAATTAACAAATGCATGGATTAAAAAATGACATTTCTGAGGTTTTCCTTACTAAAGTTAGCGGTGCTAAAGGATGACTGGAGAAGACAGGGACCCAAATGATCAGTACAAACCACAGAAGGTGCAAAATGCGCCCCCCCAAGAAAAGACAGCCATACCAGAGACAAGCTGGGAGAGGTCTGGGGATGGTGCCTGAGACACAGGATCCTGTTACAGCTTGCCCATTGAATGAGTATGTTGAGAAAGGAAGTAGGGGGAACATGAGCATTCTGAAGTTGTCTTTGACTATGTGAAATGAAGTATGCCACAACCGATGCTTCCACACGTGAATTGACTTCCTTGCATCAGCTACTTTACCTAAGGGCTGAATATCTGTCCTGCCCGATATGAACTCCCTTCCAAGAAATGTTGAAGCAGCACAGCCTGATGTGGGCTGAAGTGAGCTGATGATGTTCCCCCCTGGGTATCTGTTTGGGTAAATCCAGCTGGAATCTCTTGGGTGTAGGTCAATGTGAGTCTTTGATACAGAACATATCTAAATGCTTTTCTAAATTTCTATTCTGTGAGCAGTGTTTTTTTATCACTATTTCTAAACTTGCGTGTGTAGAACACGTCAAATAACCATCCCCTTGCAATCTCATGAGAGGATCCACTTCAGCAATAGACAGAATGAGCAGGGGAAGTTATTCACTAAGATAAATAAAGCCTTGTTCAAATAAGCAGCATCATTTTGATATTTTCACTCCTGATTAGGTAGAGGGTAAAAACTAATTGATCAATACTTGAATTGTGACAATGACTATATTAATGTTAATAATAAATAACTCTATTGGTTTCTTTTCCCTAAGGCACTCTGGATGCATGATCTCATTTAATCCTATGAGCTGGATACAAAGGTCATCCTCATTTTAGAGATAAGTAAACTGCCTTGGAAAGGCTGAGCCATGGAAAGTCACACAGCTAGGAGGAGGTAGAGGCAAGTAGTGGATATTGACAGAGTGGAGTCTCTTCACTACTACACCTCAAATAGATAAGTAGTAAAACTCCAGTGAAGCCACAGACATTTCCTTTAAAGCTTAGCTGCTGAACCAGAGTGCTTTTCTATAGGCAAAGACAGGAGACAGTGTAAAGGAGAATACTTTTTAAATAATTGAGGGCAACTTTCTAGGAAGCTCTCAGCCCATAAGCTCTGCCTTTCTCATATAAAGTGAGACAGGTCTAACAACAGGACTTCTGTTTCATTCTCAGAGGCCATACACAGGTATCTGATAGGGAAATTTTTACAAAGGCCATTTTGTGATCATGTTTTCACATTGGAGAAAGTAGCTTTCTCCGCAATCACCTGCAACCACACTGCTTTATTCGGGCTCAAATAAGACCAAGTGAAATTTGGAATAATGTTGAAGAAGTTTATATAGTACAAGACAGAAGGTCTCTTCCCTTTGAAATTTTTTGTTGTATCTCTTCCTCTTTCTTTCCCTTTCTAAACAGGTCAACACTGAAGTCATTGGGTGTCTCAGAACAGAGCAGACGTTCTGGGGCCATAGGGGTATAGGAGCCCCCGTAGCCCAGAATGGAGTGTTGGAGCCCAAAGGAGGAGAAGGGGGCATCCTTGTGGTGAGGAGTGGCCTAATGCAGTGTGTCAGGCACGAAGCAGGGTAAAGAAGACATCTATGCCTGAAGTGGCCTGGTATTTTGGAGACCAAGTGGGGTGAAGAGGGTGGCCACACACCCTGCCTGGCACAGGGTGAGGAGGGCATGCATGCATGCAGGGGTGGCACTAGAAGCAGAGAAGGGAGATTGGTTACACAGAGGGATTGACAAAGAAAAGTAAATATGTGGATGATAATGGGATCAGGTTTCTCATGGTTGGAAAACTGAGTTACAAATACTGAAAGCAAGACATTAGAATAAAAGCTTTGGTTTGGGATCAGAATTGGAAGTATTTTTGCGAATGCATAGGACAGAAAGAGAGAGAAAGAAATGTATGTCTGTGTGTGTACGCACACCCACAAATACATACACATACATATTTCTCTTGCCTTATCCACTGACACCGAAAGGACTTGGGAACAGCATATCTCAACAATAGTGAACACACTTATCTCCCAGATCTTGGCTTCTAAATAGCTTTCTCCACTAAGAGGATCAAGGATCTCTGGAAAAATCATTTAGTCCACGACTGTGGCAAAGGAAGTACAAGATTAATCTAGAGCATGAAGGAAATGCTTAAAGAATGATAGAAATAGGCCGGGTGCGGTGGCTCATGCCTGTAATCCTAGCACTATGGGAGGCCGAAGCGGGTGGATGGTTTGAGCTCGGGAGTTCAAGACCAGCCTGAGCAAGAGCGAGACCCCGTCTCTACCAAAAATAGAAAAAATTAGCTGGGCATGGTGGCGCATGCCTGTAGTCCCAGCTACTCGGGAGGCTGAGGCAGGAGGATCGCTTGAGCCCAGGAGTTTGAGGTTGCTGTGAGCTAGGCTGATGCCACGGCACTCTAGCCCTGGCAACAGAGTGAGGCTCTGTCTCAAAAAAAAAAGAATGATAGAAACATGTCCAAGGATGTAGAGGGCAACTTGAAGGGGCTGTCATTCATCAAATCTGGGCCAATTTGACATTAAAATAAATAATACTTGTAACAAATTATAACCCATTGAATAAAACTGGAAGCCATGAATCCAAGCAGTTATAAATGAGTGAATTGAAATGATACAAATGAATACATTTAAATGAGGAATGTGCTATTTACTTAGCTTCAAAGTACGCATGAAAATACATTTCAAGTGAAAAAGAAGAGTAACTTTAAAGTGAAGAAACCTGGCAGGCACCACCTTAAACAAGTGTCTAAATGAATATCAATGTCATGCACTATTAGATAAGACGCAATAAAAACATAGCATCGCTTTTGTGATTTTCTTGTCAAAGATGCATAATCCATTTCTAATCATGAGGAAACATCAGACAAACCCAACCTGAGAGATATTCCACAAAATAACCAGCCTATTCTCTTTGAATGTACTAAGGCTATGAAAGTTAAAACTGAGAAATTGTTTCAAAATGAAGAGGACTAAAGAGATACGACAAATAAATCCAACTGAAGATTCTGAATTGAATCCTTTTGTTATAAAGAACATTATCAGAACAATTGGAAAATTTTGAATGAGGTCTGAGGATTAAATGGCAGTGATTCATCAGTGTTAATTTCCTGATTTTGATGGTTGTATTGTGGTTATGTAAGACGATGTCCTTATTTGTGGGAAATACATACTAATGGTTAAAGGATAATGAAGCTTAGGTCAACAACTTATTCTTCAATGTTTCCAGGAAAAACAATGATCTTTTTTGCTATATTTGCAACTGTTTGTAAGTTTTCAAGCCTTTCAAAATTTAATAAAATATTTTAAAATAAAGCTTTTATTACAAGCACTCTTCAATGAGTACATCAGCTCCGACACAGGGTTATCACCAATTTAGGATGTGCATATTATAAGACACAGAAGCAGATTAGTGCATGAGGCTAAACAAAGCAAAGAAAGGAAGAGAGCTTAAACTAGAATCCCAACAGACACTACCTACATGTGGCATTAAAGATTTTTCTGCTAATACTGTAGCAGAAAGGGATTGATAGTAAATGGTATGTGTCCCATATGCATATGATTAACTGTTCAAAATTTAATAGTAAAGGTTCAGTTCACCTCAAATTATTCCTTGTGTTGAATTTTTGGAGCTCTATATTTAGAAGATGTCAAATTTCAGGGGTTCAGGTGAACAGGTAGCATGCCTCAACAGAATGATCACTGAGTAGGGAAGATTATTGAATTTTACAGAAGCTCCATCCGGCCTTACTCAAAAATCCTGTATGGCAAACTCTATATAGGAGTTTAAGTGAAGTGCAATTCCATTAATTTTGGGGGAAAGGGCAACTCACTTCCAATTCAATCTACTTTTAATCAGTAAAACAAAAAAGCACAAGACACACACTCATACACACACACGCACTATATATATATATATTTTTTTTTTTTAAAGAAAAATAGAGTTGAGAAATTCTTGACTAAACTGGTCAAATTTGTCAAGAAATGTAAATAGACAATTGCACAAATGTCTCTATCTCCAATCTGCAAACATTTACAAATTTAAAGTGACAATTTTATATACTTTTATTTCTAATGCAGAAAAGTTCAGATGTTTTTGAAATTTATTCTAAATTCTATATTTCTGAATCATTGTCCTTTGAAAAGTGATTTGCCTTTATTTCTTTTGGCTCCTTCAAATTCCTGCTCTATAAAAATAGGGTTTAGTTGGTGTTTCTCTTTAAAATGACAAATATAATAAGAATTTTCAGAAATATGATAACTAAAAGTGTAGATATATGAAATCATTGACATCTATACATATAGTTTAATTTAACCTTTTTATACCATAGGAGAAAAAATCATGAAGTCCAATGTAATTTAATCTGCAGACTTAATGTAGACTGTAATGAAATACTTATTGTATTTTTTTTATCTTTACATTCTTGATTAATAAGAATAAGCTCACATATCTCTTTAAAATAAATTGCATTTTCTAAGGGAGAATTATATGTTTTCTTTCCCCAAATGGAACTGGAATACAGAATACTAATTTCATCAAAGGTGCTAGCTAGTTGTAGTTTTCCCCCCATTTTTAACCTATAAGTGGCTTTCCCTGCATTAATCACATAGTTCCATGTATCTATATTTATAATTTTAACAGATACTTCATAAATATGGAATCAGGCTATTATCTTGATAATGTGCCACTTTTCTATAAATACAGAGATAGGGTAATTACCACTAGAACTATTTGATAAAATTCAAAAATAGATAAATAATGAATAAGTCTTCCATTCAGTCATTAAAATTCAGAAAACAAAACAAAATATATTTAGCCATTATCCTTTTGATGAATTTGGCTCTCTGCCTTCAAAGCACTACCAATTTCAGCTGGCATATAAGGAGCATTTTATGAATACTGCCCAGTGTGCGATGAACTGAACTGGAGACACTAGTCAATAACAGCCCATTAGCATTATCCAAATGAAGAAGCAAATTAAGCATGAAAAAAAATATTTTAAACAATATAAAAATTGACATGTGAAATACAAAAATCAATGAAATTTTAAGTGAGGTTCAGCCTGTCCTGTAATCCGAGTTATGCTTTGAAACTGGGAGATAAAATGATTCACAAATCTATGTCAGTTGCTATCAATTCCGATGTTAAGTTTTGTAAGACGGTAACATGATTTTTTACGTGTTTCCAACTTTATCACTGTAGTGTCACATGGCCACTAAAAAGGGCTGGTATATTCTCAGGTTGCATTAGTACTAGAGGGGCCAGTCTGTGTGAATTGATCCCACTCTACATGATCCTCAAACTCGTATTTGGAGCATAGTGTTCAACCATTCACTCCAGAAATATTAATTATTGTCTTATTATGTTATGTCTTCCATTTATCCAATACATTTCTCAACAAATATTTATTGAGAAGCCACCTACTATGGACTAAGTAAGACCTGTGATAATTCCTGCAATAAAATAATGAATACAACATTGTTTCAAGTTGCTCAAACAAATAAACAATTTAAAAACCATAATAAGGCTATGACGGTGTTAAGCACCTTGTGTTACAAGAGCACAGAGAAGGGCGCCCAACTAGCTGTTGGGAGATCAGTGAGGGATTTCTAGTGAAGAAGCCACTTCTCCTAAGAAGCTTCTAGACTGCCTGGTGTATGTTAGATTCTGGCATGCTTTATCTTTCCTTGAGGCCAGCTTTCACAGTTTGAAATTCCAGTTTCTCCATTTGAAACGTTTCTCTATTCAGTCTCCTCCGTTGGAGTTGAGGCTTCAAGAAAGCAGGGCAACAGCTATTTTGTACATCATCATCTCCCCATTACTTGGAACCCAGCATATGTTTAATGGCCGAATGAGTGAAGGAGATGATGTTTTCGTTTAAACTCCGAGGACAAGCAGAAGTGTGTTCAGTGTAAAAGGAAAGGATTCATTTTCAATAGGCTGTCTGTAGTCACAAAGGTGAAAAAAATCATAGCAGATCTACAAACCTAGGTGAACCCAATGTGGCTAAAAGGCTAAAAATGGTGGATGGGGGAGGGGTGAGAGTCAGGGAGGCAGAAGTTGCATCAAGGAGGGAAGAATTACAAGAGTTGAGGTTAAAGAAGGGGGCAGGGGCTAGAGTCTAGCTCCAGGAGAGCCTCCAGAAATAACTAAAATAATCTGCATAAAGAGCTTTGCAAAATATCTGGAACATAATAAGCATTCAATATACATGTTCTTTTAGCATCATTAATTTATTCTTTCACATAGCTAACATTTACTGATAGATTATAGGTTCTGAGCATTTTTCTAGATACTAGGGATTGGCATTTAACAAAATATGAATATAAATACAAATACAAAACCACATGAGGGATCACCTCACACCTGTCAGAATGGCTATTATCAAAAAGACTAAAGATAACAGGTGTTGGCAAGGATGTGCAGAAAAGGAAACACACTCTTGGCGGGAATGTAACTAATGCAGTTATTATGGGAAACAGCATGGAGGATCCTCGAAAAATTAAAAATAGAACTACTATATGACCCAGCAATTCCACTACTAGTTATGTAGCCAAAGGAAATGAAATCAGTATGTTGAAGAGATATCTACACACCTGTCCCAGGTGTGAGGTGATATTTCATTGTGGTTCTAATTAATTTGCATTTCTCTGATGATTAGTGAAGTTAAGTATTTTTTTCATATACCTGTTGGCCATTTGTACATCTTGTTTTGAGAAATGTCTGTGTAGAAAGTAGAATGGTGGATACCAAGGGCTGGAGGGGTGGCGGTTGGGGAGATGTTGATCAACGGATACCAAATTTCAGTTAGATAGGAGGAATAAATTCAAGAGATCTATTGTACAATATGGTGACTATAGTTAATAGACAACATATTGTAGTTTATAAGTCACTAAGAGAGTAGATTTTGTGTTCTCACCACAAAAAAATAAGTATGTGAGAAGATGCATATGTTAATTAGCTCAGTTGGGCCATTCCACAATGTATACATTTTTCAAAACATCATGTCGTACATGATAAATACACATAATTTTTATTTGCCAATTTAAAAAAATAAAATTAAATAAGTAAATAACAAACCAACCACCACAGCAAAAAGTCCACAGTCATACCTTCTCACTCTGCTTGGTCAGAATCCTCCAGTGTCTTCCATCTCACACAGAGTAACAGCCAAGGTCTTTATAACAACCAGGGAGCATGTACATGAGCTGGCTCTCCTGCTCTCTGTCATTATTCATCACCTAATCCTCTCCTTCCCACTCCCTCTACTCCAGCCCTTCCAGCCTTTCCGTGGTCTCTTTAACAAGCTCAAAACCTAGGTCCTCACCTCAGGCGCATTGCATCAACAGTTTTTTCTGCCCAAGCTGCTCTTCCCATATTCCCAAAACCATTTTTATGGCTCAATTTCCCTCTTCATTCTAGTCTCTGTTAAAACATCACCTTTGTCAGTAATTCTAATACTCATAACTTGGATAAAATATACATACTGTGGTAGGCTGATAATGGTACCCCAAGATACGGCCACATCTTAATCCCTGGAACCTGTGCATGTGACCTTATTTAGGCAAAAGCGTCTCTACTGGTGTGATTAAGTTAAGGATCTTGATTTGAGGTCGTCCTGGATTGTCCCAGTGGGTGTTAAATAGCACCACAAATGTCTTTATAACAGAGAGGTGGAAGGAGGTTAGACACACACGGAGTGTAAAGTCACATGAAGATGGAGCCAAAGATTGGAGTGCTGTGGCCTCAAGCCAAGGAACGCAGGCAGCCACCAAAAGCTGGAGCAGGCAAAGAACAGTTTCTCCACCTACAGCTTCAGGTGTTGAGTATGGTCCTACTGAAACCTTGATTTCAGATTTCTGGCCTGTAGAAATGTAAGAGAATAAATTTCTGTTGTTTTAAGGTGTCAAGTTTGTGTGATTTTTTTTTAAAAAAGCAATAATAGGAATCTACTACACATATCAAACACCTGCCCTCTTTGCTTTGTTTTTATTCCATAGAATTTATTGTCTGCCATAATATACAATTGCTTGCTTATTTGTGGTTTTAAATCACATGCTGCTAGAATGTAAACATTCTAATGACAGGGACTTTTTGTGCAGTAGCCCACTCCAGAACAATGCACAGGATATAGTTTTTAATGATCAGTTATGAGAGGGAGCAAACAGAGGAAAAAAAGGAAGCAAAGGGGCGAGGGGGAAACAAGGGAGAAAGAAATGGGTCTTAAAATTTTCCAGGTGAAAGGAGACAGCATTCCAGGACAAGGGGAAATTGTCCTGCTCTTAGTACAGTGATTATAAGTGCAGAAAAATAAAGCACATTTGGAGAAAAGCAACAAAGACAGTGAAGGCATTAGAACACAAAATGTGCAAAATATGGCCATCGGAACTAGACGTTTTTAATTTAGAAAAATAGTACTTGGTTTTGGTGTGAGAAATAGATTACAAATAAATGAACCAATGGGTTCGTAGAAGTAGATAGTAGAACGGCGGGTACCATGGGGGTAGGTGATGGGGAAAAGGAAGATACCGGTTAAAGGTTACAAAGTTTCAGTTAGACAGGAAGAACAAGTTTTATTTATTTATTTTTTTAAATTTTTTCAGCACTGAAGATGAGAAAGAACAAGTTTTAGTGACCTACTGCACAGCATGGTGACTATAGTTTATAACATATGTATGTTTCAAAATTGTTAAAAGAATAGATTTTAAATGTTCTCACTACAAAAAAAATAAGTAGGTATGGATATGTTCATTTAATTTAATTGTTCCATGATGCATACATATATCAAAACATCACATCATACCCTATAAATATATACGACTATTATTTGCCATTTAAAAAAAATTTTAAGTATGTTCTTAAAAAAATCTAAAAGTTAACGCTATCTACATTAGACTTTAGAATTGACTACATCATGATATATTCTGTGACTGGAGAGACATGCAGGACTAAGCTGGCTTAAGAATCATCAGGAAAGTTATAGGAGAGATTCCCACATTATGTAACAAGTTTGAAAGGTGTCTAAGATTTCTTCTATTTAAGTGGGAATTGAATGAATCATGCAAATAATGGGTCAGCTCTAATTTAATCAATAGAATTAGGACACCAGTTCTGAGGCAGCATTAATAGTTTACACAGTTTTTCTCATCTTCGTTTCGGCTTCAGTAAAGCAAAGGAATAAACAGACTCCTATGGAAATGATGCTACAGAGTAGTTTCCAACCAAGATATAAAGGACTATGAGGGAGAGAAAAAAAAAGAAAAAATTTCCCAAGATATTAGTGAAGTCATGTATAATGTATAGTTTGAAAAAAAAAAAACTCAGATGGCTCTGATACGCTCATTGAGCTGGAGACGCTTCTACATTTATTCATTGGCATAAATCAAGGCTATCCTTTTCTTGATCTAAAGATTATCCTTTTCTAATGAATCAAAGCTCTTGATATCTGGAGTGAGGATATCTTCAACCTTCTAAACTGTTCCTCATTTTTTAACTTTGGACAAGTTTAAAAAGGAACAAATAGCAATAATATATAAAAGAGTTTTACTGAAATCACTTTCTTTTTAGAAGTAAAACATTAGTCAAAAAGCTTGATGTGATTTAAAAGATTTTAAAAGACTAACAATTATTGGAGAGGAATCAAGAAATTCAGTTTTTATTTATTTGCTTGTTTTTTAACAATAGATGAAAAGAAATGGATGAAAGGAGAGAAAAAAAGAAAATAACTTAGCAAAACTATTTTAAGAAAGGATAGAAAACTCAAACAGTTGTATAAATGTTAAATCAAATACATAAAAAACGTTTTCCCATTAAAAAAAAACAGAAAAATACTAAGCCCAGACTTTTTTGTAAGGATGAGTTCTACTAAACAGTCAGTCAAAGAACAAATGATTCCAATCTATACTATAGATTCCAATGATTCCATATCTATACTATATGATTCCAATCTATACTATGAACTACACTAGAGTCTAGAAAAGAGAATAACACTCACCTCATTTGAGAAGCCCAGGATAACCTGAATAACAAATTCTGACAAAGATCTTATGAGAAGGAAAAATTATTGGCTTAACTGATGTATATTCATAATTATAGATTTTAAAAAGCACTAAAGAAAATATTAGCTAATCAAATACAGTAATGTATAAGAAAGATAATATCTTATGATCAGCGATATCCTGAGAACACAACATTGATTTAACATTAGAAATTCACCAGACTAAAGGAGAAAAGTCATATGATCACTTCAACAGATGCAAAAAAATTAGAAAAAAAATCACAATTTATTAAGTATTGTTGTTATTATTCAAATCTTAGCAAAGTAGAAATAGAAAGGTATTCCTTAAGGAATTCCTTATTCTCCTTTAAGAGAATAACTACAGATAACATACCAATCCTCACATTTCATTGCAAAAGGGTGAAATGAGTTCTTTCAGACTTAGGGACAAGAGTTGTTGATGTCCTCAATTTTATTAACATTGAATTAGAGGGCTAGGCAGTGCAGTAAGGAAAAAATAAATAAATAAAAGAAAGTAGACATGAAAGAAAAAAATAAAACTGTCCTTATATAGAGACAATATAATTTTGTGCATAGAAACCCAAAATAATGAAAAGATACACTATAAGAATTCATGAGAGCTTAGCAATATGGTGATATATAAAATTTTATACTTATTAGTATACATCAGCAACCATGAGAAAATGTGATCTTTAAATATAGACACCATTTGGAGAGAACGTTAAAAAAAAACATTTCTCAGAACCAGTCTAACAAAAGTTGTACAGTTTTAAAACACGATCGCAAAATGCTTTGACAACTTTCCCATCACAAGGCAGGATCTACGCCCCTTCCCTTGAATCTGGGCTTTGGACCAACCTAATCCAGTGGAATTCCAGACACAGGTCTCAAGGAAACTGGCACTTCCACTTTGCGTCTCTTGGAATGCCAGCTCTTAGAACTCAGTCCACCTTGCCACGAGGAAACCCCAACCAGCCCATGCAAGGAGAGGCCCTGATACTATATAAAGTAAGAGGCCCAGCTACATTCCAGCTGCCAGACATACCCTCTTCCCACCACCCTCACCCAATTCAGCTTTAGCCACTATCTCATTGCAACCACAGGAAAGACCTTGAGCCAGAACTGCCCGGATAAGCCCTTCTGTTCCCAGAGCCCTGACCACAGAAGCCATAAGAATTGATAAGATGATTTTTGTTGTTTTTCAGTCAGTAAGTTTTGGGATAATCTGTTACATCAATGACAGATAACCAGAGTAACCTCTACGGAGAAATTTTAAATGTTGCTTAGTAACATTTTAAAAGATGAATATGGACACACAGAAAATTCCATCAAAATCCCAATAATCTTTTTTGGTGGCCCTCCTTAAAAACAAGGCGGAGTCTTTTCATAGATCCAGAATTATTTTGGGAGATTCTGGCAAGATGACCTACTAGAGACATTGCTTGTCAGATCACCTGGTGGGCAGACAGATTATGGGATAGAGGAGAGGAGAGAAGACTCGCAGCTCGGGTGTGGATCACAGACAGAGACGTCAGAGATGGCTGGGGACCCCACGCAGAAAATTGCAAAGCCAAATGGAAGAAGATAAAAAGAAGATATTCAGTGAGGATCAAACCCAGAGAGGCTCAGAGCCCAGTGAAAGGTAAGGGTGGATTTTCCCTCCCCATATGTGTCTTTGGTGAACAGCGGGACTCCAAGTTTACTGAAGGTTTTCTACTTTCCAAGAGCTCAGGCATGGCAGTAAAGTTCACAAATGGCCGTTTCTCTCCAGTGAGCATGCATCCCAGGCTTATCTCTCTCCACAGAGAGTGAAACCCACACATCTTCCCCATGAGGAATTGTGGTGGAACAGGGGTGTACAATTTGGGAATTTCCTGCCGGCCAGCATTTTGCATGGTCGCACGCCAGCGGCTCAGATAAGCAAGCCAGTTCTGGTGCGCCCCAGACTGGAGAGGTGTGCAGGGAGACGGAGGCGCAGGGGAGAAGTCTGAGAGCTCGACTGGGGTGGCAAGGAAGCCAGCATGGACATACCCAATGGGAGAGTGTAGTGGGGTGCTGAAGAATAGGGATCTGGGAGCACACAATCCCCTCCACTGGGAAACCACCATATTGGATAAGGGCGTGGCATTCGGAGAGGAACAGCCTAGCCACTGGTTCCGTCGCAAGCAAGCACCTCCTACTGAGGCCTGCTGGCTGGCTGGGTGCTGCAGCCCCTCCCCCCGCTCATTACAATAGGGAGTGTACTTTGAGCCCAACAGTTTACCAGTGGCCATTTCTCTCCAGCAGGCGCATGCTACAGGCTGAGGTCCCCACAGATAGTGGGACCCACTCCTCTTCCCCTGAGGATTTGTAGTGGAAAAGGGGTGGACAATTTTGGAATTCCCTGCCTGCCGGCATTTAGTGAACATGCAAGCTAGTGAGTCAGACACACAAACCTGGGGGAGGTTTGAGAGCTGGACTCAGGTAGTAAGGTAGCACACGTGGCCTGAATTGAGGGGAGGGTGCTGTGGGGTCCAAGAAGTGGTGATTCGGTGGAGCGCCCACCCCTTCCTACAGGAAAACTCTGCTACTGGATAAGAGTGGAAAGATCCCAGCCTGGAGCCTTAGCACTCAAGCGTTTAGGCCCCGCGCCCATGAATAGCCCTCCCAGTTTGGAGAGCTCTACCTGACCCTCATGCCAGCGGCTCCCCCTAGTGGCCAGAAAAGCAACTTCTGAGCCCCACAGAGGCTTTGCAAAGCCTTCCAGGCTCCCACAACCTAGCCATGAACTACTGCCTTGCTCCTCTCCCACCTTAGCAGTGGTAGAGATCAAGTGACCCTCTGGGAACTATAGGGTGTCTCCTAAAGCTTGGGGCCCTCAAGTACCACACCAAGGCTACCACTAGCACAAAAGAACATCTTGGCAGCTGGCTCTTTCATATAATCATCAACCAATGACAGGGAGAACAAATGTATAGCTCATCATACCATTGTCCAACTCAAGCAAACAGGGCATGGCGGATTCGTACTCACAAGTACCACTGTCCCCGTGTCAGAGATTAAGCTGGGGGACCCAACACAATTCACGCTGCTGGGAAGAGGTGAAGACACCAGGATAGAAGCAACCCAGGAGGGTCATCAAACCTGCTTGAACACCCCATAGGCTACTTGGGACCTGCACTCTTCTCCCTAGCACCGTCAGGGAGGATCCCTGGACAGGCCTGCAAGCCAGGCCTTGTAGCCCCAGGACTTGATCAAGAGGCCAGATGAAAACGAATCCGTGAAAGAACTCCAGAAGTTTGAAAAATCAGAGCAAAAGGTCACCCAAAATGAAACAATAACTCTTTATCAATGGATACAAAATGAAAATATTGAAATGACAGATAAAGAATTCCAAATTTGGATTATAAGGAAGTTCAATGGTATACAAGAGAAAATGGAAAACCAACACAAAGAAACTGCAAAAACAATACATGAAATGAATGAAAAATTCACTAAAGAAATCAAATTATTTTTGAAAAGGAGCCCTATTCAATAAATGGTACTGGGAAAATTGGATAGCCCCATGTAGAATTAATAGACTAATGACAAATAAACATGAAAAAATGCTCAACATCACTAATTATCAAGGAAACGCAAATCAAAGCCACAGTGAGACATCACCTATACCCAGTGAGAATGGCTTTATCAAAAAGTCCCAAAACAACAGATGCTGGCATGGATGCAGAAAGAAAGGAAAGCTTATACACTGTTGGTGGGACTGCAAATTAGTACAAACTCTATGGAAAATAGTATGGAGATTCCTCAAAGAACTAAAAGTAAACCTACCATTTGATTCAGCACTCTCACTGCTGGGCATTTACCCAAAGAAAAAAAGTCATTTTATCAAAAAGACACTTGTGCTAGAATGTTTGTTGCAGTACAATTCACAATTGCAAAGATGTGGAATCAACCCAAATGCCCATTAATTCACGAGTGGATTAATAAACTGTAGATGTATACCATGGGGTTCTACTCAGCCATAAAAAAAAAAGTCAATTAATACCTTTTGTAACAATTTGGATGGAAATGGAGACCATTCTCCTTAGTGAAGTATGGCAAGAATGGACAAACAAACACCACATGTACTCATCATTAAATTGGAACTAAGCAAACAGCACTCATGTGCACAGATGGAAGTAAAACTCAATTGAAATCAAGCAGGTGGGAGGGCAGAGGAGGGGATGGATGAAATCAAATGTAACAGGTACGATGTACACTATCTGGGTGATGCGCACGCATAACTTTGTCTCAAGCAGTACAAAAGCAATCCATGTAACCAAAACATTTGTACCCCCATAATATTCTATAATTTAAAAAAACGAATTAGTTTGAAGTCATGATAGTTAGGTCAATCTGGTATTAGAGCAGAGATTAACAAATTCACCAAGAGAAACAATGAAGAACTTCGAAACAGAACCACACAAATATGAACATTTTTAATATGATCTCGATCACCTTGCAAACTGGCTGAAAAGAATAGCATTTTCAATAAATGTTGCTGGGCAATTAGTTATTTATAGTGCAAAAGAAATGAAAGTGGACCTGTACCTTACACCATCCATAACTAGCAATTCTAGGTGGAGTAAAGACTTAACTGTAAAAGATAAAATTGTAAACTTTTACAAAAAATTGTAGGAGACTTTTACAACAATCTACTAAGAATTTCCCAATTTATTTCCCAATTTATTAAGAACTCCTATAAAATCTTAAGAAAAAGACAAGACAACTTAATAGAAAAGTGGACAGAAGTTATCAGCAAGCACATCATAAAAGAGAAAACTCAAATCAGCATTAAATCATAAGGAATCTAAAAAAGGTAAATTTTACTGTATGCAAATTATACCTCCATAAGCAAACCAAAATGAAAACGTGAAAAATATTCACCCTTAGGACTACCCTTGAAAATACTATTTAAAATCACAATCAGAAAACATTTATCATCACCAAATTGGTCAAAAAATAAAAATTTCAATAAATTCAAGTTTTCGCAAAGTTATGAAGCAACTGGAACATCTATATACACTGGTAGGAATACAAATTAGCGCATTTTTACAAAACAATTCAATGTTAGCAAGTCAAGGATGGCACTAAAATTCCTCTGCTGGTTTTACACCCTAAGAAACTCCCACAAGTGGGCACCAGGAGTCACATACAAGGATGATGTAGTGCTGTGTGAAATAGCAGAACTCTGTGAACAACTCAAATTCACCAACCGTAAAATGGCTAAATATACTGTGGAAATCAAATAATGCAAAATATACACTAGTGGAAAAATCAAGGACCTAGATATACAATAGACTATAGGCTGAATGAAGCCATTTATATCAAATTTTAAATCATGCAAAGCAATTTTATGTTTTAATTAGGAATAGATATATAATAAAAGAAATAAAATTCAGGAGATTGATAAAAAAATATTCAAGATTGGGGTGTAGCATTGAAGGACATCGAGGAGGTGCACTCAAGTGCTACAACTCTAGACCTGGTGTCAAGCTTGGTGTCCGGAAAATTCTTCAACATATTATTAATTATTTCTTTATTTTGTCTGAAATGGTCCATAAATATTTTTAAATTTTTGTGTCAGATGCCGACTGCCTGAAAAATTTACAGTCCCCTGTATACGTGGGACCATTATGCCAAGTTAGGATGGAGATTATGTATTTCAAAGTATGAATGTTGGTTTTATGAGAAAGTTGGATCATAATTTCAAGGAATTATGTTCTGTATTTTAGAGAGAGTTCAGAGGTTGACCTTCTATTCTTAACTGAAAGCAGACCCGTTAGCCTATGTTTCTACTTCGTAAGTGTCCTTTCCAGGTGGCAGCAATGAAAAATGTCTGAATCTTGAATAAGGGAGAATGAGTTTTTATTAATCTCTCATAGATAGGTAAGATTAAGGCAATACAGGCAGGTTAAAAGATCAGGATCTTAGCATTGATTCTCAACTCTGCAACTAGGATAGTCTTTGAAAAATATGACTGAAAACAACCTCAGGGTCAAAATGATGCATCTGTTTGCTTTTTTGAGATTCGAGATTCATGCTCACTGACTCACTTCAGACTATTTGTACACGGATTATCTGCCTAAAATGAGGCTTAGAGATGTGTGGTCAAGTAGAATTTTCTTCATGTGATTTCCAGTCTTTTCTTTTTTTTTAAATCTGAGTGGAAGTTTTTAAAATGTTACCCAGAGACATAATTTGATTATTTCTGTGATTGGGCAGAATGAGATTAGATGAGGACCAATCTAAAGAGCAGTGTTGTCAATTGGGAAAGAACACAGAAAAAATTAAAAATAAAGCAAATTGACAGTTAATTCCATTTATGAATGACCTAAGTACCTTGAAGAGTACTTAGGTATGTGAATCCTTTAAGATATGTTGATATGTGAATCCTTTAAGAATATTGAGGGTGGAAATGTTGATTGTGAATCCTTTAAGATTCACAATCAATGAATCTTGATATGTGAATCCTTTAAGATATGTGAATCCTTTAAGAACATTTGATATGTGAATCCTTTAAGAACATTGAGGGTGGAAATGTTTATGTCATGGCCTACATGAAGAACCAGTTTGCATCCCAGGTATTTTCACCCTTTATTTTGTACCTTAATTGTCTGAGCTTGGGGTTGGAGAGAGAGACAAGTCATACTCATTGGGGACAAGATTAAGGGCAGGTCAGTCATGAGATCCCTACCTTGTTAACCTCCTCGATTCGGTTTCTCTTTAGTCAAATAATGTCCTCTCTACAACTTTCTATGGATTACATTAACAATTTTTTTTCTTACTTATAAAAAGTAAGTTTTGTTGTCTCTCTGTGTCCATATAGCATTTTCCTCTCCTGGAATCATAACATCAGTTACAGAATTTTGTTGACACGTTAGGCCTTTATTTTGCCTACTCTTTGATTATAATATCTCTGTGTGACATTGTTTGGCATTTGCTCATGTAGTAGTTTTCCATACAATTTTTAATTATTTTATCCAGATCCCTAAATGTTTTGACAAGTTAAGCTGCTCTGATTCATTTGCAGCAACCTCAGCTCTGAGAAAGAATGCCTTCAATTAAAATAATAATGAGTGAACAGTTCAAGGAAAATATTACAGAAAAATAAAAAGGAATCCATGATACCATTGTCTATGCTCACTGCTGAACACTGTTGCTTTTTTCCATAGAGATGTAACTTTTGCTATTAAAGACTCAAGGGGCTTTATGAAATACCATGCTCTAACTGCCTTAAAAAAAAAAAAAAGATTGTCCATTTGTGAGCAAACCTCCAACAACAACAAAAAAATTACCTTGTATGTTGTTAAGATTTTATAAATGTAAGATTTCAGGATTGGGAATGATCATGTTTTAATAAATTGCATGACTGGGTGCTAGCTGTCCCATTCCACAGGCTGCAGAATCAAAAGCATTCCACTCATACTGCTATGTTCTCGTAAAACGAAACACAGTTTGAGGCAGTGTGATCAACTGCAGCAAAATGAAAGCTTGTCATTTACACCACCGTAAAATGAGCACACCAAAAGCAGCCAGTTATTAGCTATTGAAATATGGTTCTATGGGTAGGCATGATTGCTGAGCAGTAAGATCAGTCTATTTCAATTGAGACGTTTTTTAGGACCATCTAAATCCTTGGGTTAATTGTTACACATCCTCTTTCTTAGTTTTTTTCACTTGTAACAAAAAAACACGCAGAAGAACTGTTTTTTTTTATATAATTTAAAATAACTGTGAAATATGTAGATAAATGAAAATTGTTATAAAATCTAAAAATTCTCCCTCAATTATTCATGCACGAATAGAATTTCAGAGAAAAAGAGTTACAATTTACTTTCAATGGGAAATTGAGGTTTATAAGAACACACAAAAAAGACCACATTGGACCAAACCCATGCTCTAACAAGCCCAAGATTTGCTGTATTGCTATACCAAAATCTACCTAATGATTGCCATAAATTTTAAAATGAGGACTTTAATTTTACAAAATTAAATCAATTACATGTATATCAATGATTATTTACTTATATATCTCTTTATTCTCTTTACAAATATGTAGGTTTCTGTCCACTGTTAAATCTTATTTTAGGAAAAGTTGGGGCTCTGCTAATATATTCTCATGCTTATTGGGAAATATGATCCACTTGGTTCTACTTGAATAGAAAGGAGCTTGCAGACTGATGTTAGTAGCCTCGCCTTATCCCTTCTCTTGCTTTGCCATTACCTTGCGTAGCTCAAACAACGTGGACATGAAGTGTTAAAAGTAAAATGTGTGACTGCTCTCGTCAGAGAAACTCAATCACCCGATACGTGATGTGTACAGTGTTTAATGAGGATTAGTTTTCACGTTGCACTCAGACTGAAAGTTATGTTTTTCCTATGAAACAGTCAGAAGGAATTATAAAGTCGCAATGTGGAGAAGAGGAAGATACGCAAAGAGGGGAAAGAAGAGAAACAAATTTTCTATACAAAAAAAAAGCAGAACAAAGAGAGAAAATATTTCAAGGGGAAATAAAGCTAGTCAACAAGGTTAAAAGGTGAAGGTTAACTATGAAGATGAGGCCAAGGAGAATTATTCTATTTAAACATTAAAAGACATCATAATTACGGTGGGGGGAGAAATCATGCTTCCAAATTTGGGAAGGAAAACTATTGGGAAAATGATAGAATTTAAAAAAGCATCAGACATCAGCAATGTAGTCATTTATGGTTTCCTCCTTGGTAATTGTGATTACTGAAAACTATTAACATATAAAAACTTTTCTTTTTCCCTGAAAGTCTCTCTGTGGGAAATGCATCTCCAACAGCTTCCTTCTGTTTGCCACATCTTCATTTCTCTCACCTGGTTGGGTGTGCCTAATTAGCATTTTGTCTGCCTGGTTAAGAGTTCCTAAAAGGGACTAGATGAAAAATCCCGTGCTATCGCACCAAGCAGCAATGGTAAGGATGAACCATTAACCAGGGAAAATATTGTGATTCTCCTTCCTCTCACCCCCCATCAGAGCCCAAAAAGTATTTACCCATATTAGGTGGTCATAAGTAAACTTACAGAGAATAGCTCTGGAAAGGCTGTGGGCAAAATTTATATGTCACTGGACTGAGAAGAAATTCAATGGCGAATAAACAAAGGCAATAACTGTAAGAGTTTTTCTGAGAAATTTATTGCTAGAGAGAGTGTGCAGCAGTTCAAAGGGTTTAAATCAGTTAGCATAGCAAGAGGATATGCTAACTGGAGATGCTTACTAAAGAACTTTGTGTGTGGTTTGTGTGTTATTGACGGATGATCCCTTTTTCCTTTACTGATTCATTAATGCTTCTCATAAAAATAACTGGAGAAGTAAAACCTGCCATTGTTTTAAAATGTTTCTTTATGACCTATAATCTACAAGTGTCACTGAGATATTCATGATCATTTGAGCAAATAAACCTTTAAAACATTTCACACCCTATTTAAAAACATTAAAAATCCATTATGCACAAAGTAAAAACTGTAATATTCTAGTTAGATTTACCAAATTTGATTCTATTACCAACACATGCTCCTTTCCCTTGCTTAGTCTCATAATATTGACTAATAGACTTCAGAAGTGGTCATTGATGTCACTCTAATGCTCAAAATTATCAGCATAGGAAAACACTGCTATGGCATTATTATTTTGAGTAGGATTTTTTTTTCCCTATATAGAATTTCACCTTGGTGTGATAATGGCTTTGTTAAATGAAAGAGCTGGCATACTTGTAGGGGGTGGTGAAAATTCAAAAAAGGGATACTTAAAGTGAAAGTTATATTAAATTCATCATTTGACAGGTTTTCCTATAGCAAGGATGAGAGGGGGACTTGAGAGGCATAGCCAGGACTCTCCAATGAGGCTTTGAATGGTCTTGTTTGGTCTGCATTGAGCTAATTACCTGGCTATCTGCCAAAAAGCCCCTTTACCTTGTGCTATGTAGAGTCTAATGTTAGATAATATCTAATTTTTAATGCTAAGAAGTGGCATTTGATGTTGTTACTAGTATCTGGTTGGAAAGCAAAGGACAGGAGGTCAGAAACAGTTTCCCGGGAAGTGCTCTTAAACTGTTTCCTATGCAGCAGGGAAGGTGAACAAAGAGAAACCCTGTAGCCACCATTTCCTTATCCTTCATAAGAATAAAGTAAAAGGAAAGGATTTAACATAACCTGCTCAGCAGGAAACTGAAATTTACAGTTTCAGAACAGCATAATTTGGGTATTTTATAATAGTCTATCATATCCAAGCATTTCAAAAATAAAACAGGAACAGCTTTTAATGCAATCTGTGTTTACTAATATGAGCTAATAAAATCTCATAATATTATTTTGTATTGCACTAATGGGTATTGCATTATAGGATATTAGTTAAATCACCCATTATTTCGGTATTTGATGTGTTATTCATAGTGGAAGCATGCACAGCATAGTATGAGAGATCTAGCAGAGAAAACAGGGTGCAGAAGAAAATATGGCCTTTTAAAAATAGGTTGATGCTAAGGGAAGGAAAGAGCGAGGGAGCAATAATGCAAACAGGACATGCTGTTATGAAAAACCTATGCCTTACAAGGAGGTGATGGATAGTTGTTGGGTTACCCTGGTGACTTGCAGTTTGCTCCAGTACGGAGGTATATTCAGAGCTAATGGAGGTTTGATTGATGAGAACTCTATACTATAATCTTGACCCTCCTCAATCCTACCATTTTCCCTTTATCTCCTCAAATCCAAACACATGATCTTAGACACTGAGATGGAGCCAAGCCCAAGGTCCTATGGGTGGTAAGTTACGGAATGAGGATTTTCATCCAGGCTGTCCTGCCCCAGAGCCACTATGTTACACCACCTCTTTATCATGGTATTTAAAAAAATACAATAACATGTAACTCCGTGCCCAAACAGATACGATTACTCATCTGGGGATACGATTACTCATTTGGGGATACGATGAGCCAATGGAAGCAGGGATCAAATGTTCAAGAAAAACACCATGTGTTCTTGTGTATCAATCATAGGTATTAAGGCTAGACAAAAAGGGTGATCCAGAATCCAGACGCCTTCGTCTACTTCATGCATCAGTGTGATAAGAGATTGTGGATTCATGTGAATGAGGTGAGTATACAGAACATTCATTAAGAGCGTAGATCTTAAAAATCAGAGACTGCCTTTTTCAATCCCAATTTAACCTTTTCTAAATGTGTGACCATGGGAAGTCAATTAAAATAGCTGTCACTTAGTTTCCCTATCCAAATTATATGGATAATAAACATTTCTTTAAATGCCTTTTAATAGGACTAAATAAAATCATAACAGTAATATATTTATTCATACCACAGATATAATAAGTTCTCATGAAATAGACATCATAATTATCTTGAGGGGCATAATAACAATAGCTAGGGTGGCCTTACATTCTAGTTTTCCTGGAACAGTCTTAGCACACCTGTCATCCCAGCATAATTATTCATGTTGCTGTCTCTCACTGTCAAAAATATCCTGGTTTGAATAATAAATTATTTGGTTCTTTAACGATAGCTATTACTCAGGGAATACTTATAATGTGCCACTACTATTTTTCTTAAATATTTTTAACTCATTTAATTTTTACAACTCTTGCAAGGTAGGTACTGTTATCATCCTCATTTTATAGATAAGAAAAATAAGGCACATAGAGCTGAAGTAGTTCGGGGATTTGAACACAAATTTTGCCATGAACTGCCTAAAATTTTATCATTTCACTATTGATTTATTTGGGTGACATTAGTACTGTAATTGCTTAAACATAACAAAATAAAGAAAAGAGTGGAGGCCAGGCACGGTGGCTCACACCTGTAATCCTAGCCCTCTGGAAGGCCGAGGTGGGAGGATTGCTTGAGGTCAGGAGTTCAAGTCCCACCTGAGCAAGAGCAAGACCCCCTCTCTACTAAAAACAGAAAAAATTAGCCAGGTGTGGTGGTGTGCCCATGTAGTCCTAGCTACTTGGGAGGCTGAGGCAGGAGGATTGCTTGAGCACAGGAGTTTGAGGTTGCCATGAGCTAGGCTAATGCCATGGCACTCTAGCCTAGGTGACAGATTAAGACTGTCTTGAAAAGAAAAGAAAAGAGATGAAAGGAGAACAGAAAGAAGAACAAGAAAGAATTCTTGGATTGACTCCCTGCTCTGGGTGCTATCACCATGCATTAGCTTTCTTAATTATAGTTTCCAAAGAGCTGAATCCATTTGAAGTAAAGTTTATATGAGGCCCTGAGATGTCTGAATTTGTACATTTAACAGTAACTCTTCCATAAATATTAATTCCTCTCTTTTCCTTTTGTGGCATGACAGTGACATTTTATAAAGTGTCACACATTTTGGGTTCATCTATTCGCTCATTATTAGATTACACATTTTGGGTATACATTCTACGTGACTAATGTTGTTCCTTCTCAAGTCATCTCCACAAGAGTCACAGAATGTCACTCTGTCCCATTATCATTCATGTTAAATTTGATCACTTGGTTTAAAGTGGTATCTATCAAATGTTCCACTATAAAGATCTATTTGTTTCCTTTTGTAATTAATAAATGATAGTTGGCAAACATTCTCCCATTGTTTTAGCATACATTGGTGATTCCTCCCTGAATCAATTGTCCTATGGTTACAAATAATGATTTCTTAACTATATTCCTCCAACATGTATTGGTTGGCATCTTAACCATAAAGAAAAATTTCTTCCACCTGTGTTTTTCTCTTCTTTCTGCATTTATCAGATTTTTTTTAAAATTCGAAGTATCATAATCCATTATTGGCTCTATTTATTTTGCTGCTCAAATTGACCCAGATTTGGTCAGTTAGAGTCCCAGGAACCCGGCTCCTCTGTCCTTTTAACATGTTCCCCTTAGTTTCTGAGTATCTTCTTGCTTTCTGGAACAATAAGATGTTTAAGTTCAACTTGTTCTTTCTTTAACTTAGCCCTGTAATGAGCCATTTCTGTAAGATGCCTTTGCTCCTTTTATTGGGGAAGGGTATTTAGAAATCAAGATTTGGACACCAAATAAGCTCATTGTAACTGAGATATTGTTTCCAGGCTCTTATAATGCACAGAACTACCCATATATCATGAGTTACACATAGCTCATAAAGAATAAATATATGATACATATCATGGATATGTCATGGTTCATATTACTAACCACAATTACAACACCACAAAATTCTTCCTTGCACTCCTCCATTCCTTATTTGTATCTCCCTTCACTCACAATAAGAACCTTGGTTGCTGACAATATCAAAATATTTACTAAATACCTGATTGCCATAATACATGAAAAATAATTTCAGAAATCAGCACCACTAATGACAACTAAGCTAGTAAGTTCAAGGAGTTTTTTTGTGTGTGTGTTTCTTTACACTGAAGATTTATAGACAAAGTCTTGCAATGTATTCAAAAATTACTTGAATAAGTTCTTTTTTCTTCATTCTGGTTGTGAATCCCTTTACATTAATTAGGTTGTTTCTGCTTGTATTCATGTTTAGGAAGTATTTTTTTTTTTTTTTAGACAGAGTCTCACTCTGCTGCCCAGGCTAGAGTGAGTGCCGTGGCGTCAGCCTAGCTCACAGCAACCTCAAACTCCTGGGCTCAAGTGATCCTCATGCCTCAGCTCCCTGAGTAGCTGGGACTACAGGCATGTGCCACCATGCCCAGCTAATTTTTTCTACATATTTTTAGTTGGCCAATTAATTTCTTTCTATTTTTAGTAGAGACGGGGTCTCACTCTTCCTCAGGCTGGTTTCGAACTCCTGACCTTGAGCAATCTGCCCGCCTCGGCCTCCCAGAGTGCTAGGATTACAGGCATGAGCCACTGAGCCTGGCCTAGGAAGTTTTTCTATCCTTGTTGATTTAAATTTCTTAAATCTGTAGAACATTCATATGGTTTCAATGTCAAAAGCAAAAAAGAGTGTACTCAAAGAAGTATTGCTTCCTCTCTTATTCCTTCTATTTCATCCCTTTCTAATTCCTGTAGATAAAAATTAGTTTCATTAGTTTTTGGTTTATCCTTCTTGCCTTCTTGTTCTTCTTTTTGTACTGAGAAGCACACATGCACACACACCCAGAATCTTATTTCCCCTTCTCCTATAATAGATATAGAAAGAAAAATTTTCACACATGTACAATTTTATTTATACTTCTTCTTTATATAATAGGTAGCATACTATACATATTCTTTTGCATGTTGCTTTTCTAACTTAACTATATCTCCTGAAAATCACTCTATATCAATTTCTAGAGACATTCCTTATTCTTTACCATTGGGTAGATGTATGCTATTGTGTAGATGTACCATAGTTTATTCAACTAATCTCCTATATATGGTCCTTTATACTGTTACTAAAATTTACCAATTACATATAAGGCAATGTTGCTACAATAGTGCAATGAATACCTTGCATAATTTTTTTTCATATTAACAGGATATCTTCAAGGTAAATATTCAGGTTTTGCTAGACAAAGTTTAGGTAGAAATTGTAGTTTTACTAGATATTACCAAATTCCATTTCATAGGTATTACACTGCTTACATGTCCTTAAGTATTGTATAAAAGTTCCTGTTTCTCCACAGCATCAATAAAAGTGTGTGGCCAAACTTTTGAATATTTGCCAAACTGACAAGTAAAAATGACTTCTTACTATAGTTTTAATTTGCATTTCTCTTATTGCCAGTAAAGTTGAAAACATTTTTATACATTCAAAGGCTATTTTTATATGATTTTTTTAATTTTCTGATTTATTTTTCTAAATTTGTAAGAGTTCTCCATGTCTTAAAAATATTAGCTTCTCAAAGAAAGAAAGAATCTACAAAACAACCAGAAAACAATTAACAAAATGACAGTAGTACATTCTTACCTATCAATAATTACTTTGAATGTAAACGGATTAAATTCACCAATCAAAAAACATAGAGTGGCTGAATGAATAAAAAACAAGATACAATGATATGCTGCCAACAAGTGACCCACGTTAGCAGAAGGACACACATATGCTGAAAATAAAGGGTTAGAAGAAGATATTCCATGCAAATGGTAACCAAAAGAAAAAACTGTCACAAGAGACAAAGAAGGTCACTATTTAATGATAAAGGGCTGAATTAATCAAGAGAATATAACAATTATAAATATATACATACCCAACATCGGAGCACCTAAATATATAAAGCAAATCTTAATGGACGTGAAGGGAGAAATAGATAGTGATACAATAATAGTAGGGGAATTCAATATCCCACTTCCAACAATGAACAGATCAATCAGGTAGCAAATTAGAAAGCAAATACTGGAATTGAACTGCACTTTAGACAAAATGGACCTAACAGATATATACAGAACTTTTCACCCAATAGTAGCAGAATTTGCATTCTTCTGTAGTGCACATGAAGCATTTGCCAGTACAGACCATATGGTAGGTCACAAAACACATTTATGAAGATCAAAATCATATTAAGTATTTTTCTCACAGTGGTATGAAACTAGAATTTTAGAGGAATTTTGGAAAATTCACAAATATTTTGAAATTAAACAACATGCTCCTGAACAACAAATGGGCCAAAGAAGAAATGAAAAGAGAAATTAAATATATTTTGAGACAAATGACAATGGAAACAGAACATACCAAAACATATGGGAAGGAGCAAAAGCAGTTCTAAGAATGACATCTGTAACAATAAGTGTCTACATTAAAAAAGAAGAAAGGTTCCAAATAAATAGCCTAACATTATGCCTGAAGGAACTAGAAAAATAGAACAAACTAAACCCAAATGCAGCAGAAGGAAGGAAATAATAAAGATCAGAACAGAAATAAATCAAATAAAGAATAGAAAAGCCATAGGAAAAAAATCAGTAAACCTGAGATGTTCTTTTTAACAAATAAACAATATCGTAAAGCTCTCAGAAAAAAAGAGAGAAGACACAAATATGTAAAATCAGATATGAAAGTGGAGACATTACAACAGATGCCTCAGAAATAAAAAGGATTATAAGAGACTATTGTGAACAATAATGAGCAATTAAATGCCAACACGTTTGACAATAGAGGAAATGGATGAATTTTTAGAAAAATACAACCTATCAAGGTTGAATCAGGAAGATATAGAAAGCCTTAACAGATCAATAACAAACAAAGATATTGAAGTAGTAATTAAAGACTTCCCAAAAAAGAGAAGCTCAGGACCAGATAGCTTGATAGCTGAATTCCACCAAACTTTCAAAGAATTAATACCAATACTTAAATTCTTTCAAAAAATAGAGCTGGAGGGAATACTTCCTAACACATTTACCATCTTGATCCCTAAGCCAGACAAAGACACCACAAGAAAAGAAATTACAAGCCAGTATCTCTGATGAAAATTGATGCAAAATCCGTCAATAAAATATTAGCAAATAAAATTCAACATCACATCAAAAACATTATACATCATGATTGAGATTTATCTCTGGCATGCAAGTCTAGTTTAACATATGTAAATCAATCAATGTGACACATCACATTAGCAGCCT
The DNA here is from genome assembly GCA_963574885.1 of Lepilemur ruficaudatus. Taxonomy (NCBI): domain Eukaryota; kingdom Metazoa; phylum Chordata; class Mammalia; order Primates; family Lepilemuridae; genus Lepilemur; species Lepilemur ruficaudatus. The sequence goes on from CAUYRT010095862.1 coordinate 33,457, forward strand.
GAAAGACAAAAACCACATGATTATATCAATTGAGGCAAAAAAATAAAAGCACTCAAGTTCGACATTCATTCTTCATAAAAGCTCTTAACAGTTTAGGTACAGAAGAAAAGTTTCTCAACATAATAAAAGCCATTTATTAAAAATCCACAGATAGTATTATATCAATGGGGATAAACTGAAAGCTTTTCCTTGAAGATCTGGTACAGGGCAAGGTATGCTCACTCTCAGCACTTCTATTCAATATAGTATTGGAAATACTATCAAGAGCAATTAGGCAAGTAAAAGAAATAAAAGATCCAAGTCGAAGAAGTAAAATTATCTCTGTTGCAGATGACAATATCCTATATGTAGAAATCCTGAAAGACTTCACCAAAAAACTGTGAGATCTAATAAATGAATTCAGTAAAGTTGCAGGACATAAAATCAACATATAAAAATCCATGACATTTCTATACACAAATAAAGAAAACAATCCCATTTATGATAGCATCAAAAGAAATATTTAGGAATAAATTTAACCAAGGAGGTGAAAGACTTGCACATTGAAAACTGTAAAATATTGATGAAAGAAATTAAAGAGAATACAAATAAATGGGAAGATATTCCATACTCATGGATCAGAAAAATCAATATTATCAAAATGTCCATACTATGCAAAGTAATATATAGATTCAAAGCAATTCTTTTCAAAATCCCAATGTCATTCTTCACCAAAATAGAAAAAACAATCCTAAAACTTGTATGGAAGCACAAACAACCCTGAGTACCCAAAACAATTCTGGGAGGGAAAAAAACAAAAACAAAACAGAATTGTAGGCATCATATTTCCTTATTTAAAATTATATCACAAAGCTATAGTAATCAAAACAGTATGATATTGGCATAAAAACAGACACATAGACCAGTAGAACAGGATAGCCCAGAAATAAATCTCAACACATATAGTTAACTCATTTTCAACAAAGGTAACAAGAAGACTTAGCTCAGAAGTAAACCCAAGCCTATAAGGTCAACTAATTTTTAACAAAGGCAACAAGAACACACAATGAGGAAAGAATAGTCTCATCAATAAATAACTCTGGGAAAACTCAATATCCACATGCAAAAGATTGAAATTTGACTCATCTCACACTGTACATAAAAAATTAACTCAAAATTTATTAAATACCTAAATATATGTCTTGAAACCATAAAACTCCTTGAAGAAACATAGGAGGAAAGCTCCTTTTTAAAAAACATTTAAAAATTTTTTTATTGTTATTATTTTTTTCTTGACAGGGATCTCACTGTTTTGCCCAAATGGGTCTTGAACTCCTGGTCTCAAGTGATCCTCCCACTTCAGCCTCCCAAAGTGCTGAGATTACAGGCATGAGCCACCATGCCAAGCTGGGAAAAGCTCCTTGACATTGCCCTTGGCAATGATTTTTTCAAATATCACGCCAAAAACTCAGATAATAAAACCAAAAATAAACAAGTGGGATTACATCAAACTGAAAACTTCTGTACATCAAAGGAAATAATCAACAAAATTAAATGAAACCTACAGATTGGAAAAAAAGTATTTGCAAACCATATATCTAATAAGGGGTTAATATCCAAGATTTGTAAGGAATTAATACAACTCAATAGCAAAAAAATATATAACCCAGTTAAAAAATGTACAAAGGACCTGAATAGACATTTATCAAAAAAATGACATAAAAATGTGACCAGCAGATATATGAAAAGGTGCTCAACATCACTAATCATCAGGAAAATGCAAATCAAAACCACAAGATATCACCTCATACTTGTTAGGATGGCTATTATCAGAAAGATGAGAGGTAACAATTGTTGGCAAAGATGTGGAGAAAAGGGAACCCTGTACACTGTTGGTGGGAATGTAGATTGGTACAGTCATTATAGAAAATAGTATGGAATTAAAGAAATTAAAAATAGAATTTAAGAAATTGAAATAGAATTACCACATGATCCAGCAATCCCTCTTCTAGGTATATACCCAAAGGAGATGAAATCACCACTTTGTAAAGGTATCTTCACTCCCATGTTCATTGAAGTATTATTCACAATAGCCAGGATATGGAAACAACCTAGGTATCCAACAATGGATGAATGGATAAAGAAACAGTGGTGTATGTGTGTGTGTATACGTATATACATATACACACACACATATATATACATACACAAACATATATATGTATACACAATGGAATATTATTCAACCTTTAAAAATGGGATCCTGCTGTTTGCCACAACATGAATGGACCAGGAAGACATTACAGTAAGTGAAAATAAACCAGACACAGAAGGAAAAATATTGCATAATCCCACTTGTATGTGGAATCTAAAAAAAGAAAAGGTCAAATATGTAGAGATGGAAAATAAAACAGTAGTTACCAGGGTTGGGGATTAGAGGGAAGAAATGGGGAGATGTAGGTTAAAGGATACAAAATGGCGAATATATAGGATAAACAAGTCAAAAAATCTAATGTACAACACCAGGACTACAGTTAATAGTAGTGTACTATATTCAAGAGTTTTTCTAAATGAATAGATTATAGCTTCCTTATCACAGGGGAAAATGAGTAACTGTGTGACATAATTGCTGTGTATACACAGTAAGATTTATTTAAAAAAAACAAAGGAAGACTAACCTCTCATTTGCAACACACATTGCACATATTTTCTTCCACTTTGTCTTCTGCCTTTTAAATTTGCTTATGGTGATATTTGCCATTCATAAAAATTTTATTTTAGATATTTAAATTTATCAATATTTAATTATAGTACAACTGGATTTTGAGTCATAGTTTGAAAGCCTTTTCTCTCTCATCAGATCCTAAAGGAATTCATCCACTTTTTCTACTTGTATGGTTTTACTTTTCATATTTAGGTCTCTCATGCATTTAGAGTTTATTTCTGTGCATGATGTGAGGCATGAATCCAATTTTATCTTTTTTTTAGACAAATTTATTAAAGTATAATTTACATTCCATGCCATTACTCCATTTTAAGTGAACAATTAAATGCTTATTAGTAAATTTACCAAGTTGTACAGCTATTCACATAAATCAGTTTTAGAAGATTTCCTTTCCCCTATAAAGACCCCTAATTCCCATCCTCAACTACATTTCAAGCATGCCCCTCCCCTCCACAGTGCTCACTACATCCCTCAGATATGGGCCTACCCCCAACCCCCGAATCCCTGGTGGACACCACCACCATTTGAGCACTGTAGTGTTAGTCAGTACCACCAATTTTATCTTTATGAAAATTGCTGTCCAGTGGTCCCAACACTATTTATTAAAACGTCCTCCATCTTTGCCCCAGATGATCTGATAATTTTTAATATAGTACTAGATATATGAAAAGTCACCTTTTATTATCAACAGCTCTTTGATGCTTGTGGCTATTGTCATATCAATATAACATAGTCATTTTTATATAACATTTACCCTATCTCAAATAACACCAAGACCATCAATATGTGAAAGTTTTAAAATTAGGAATAAAGTTTAAGCTTCCTGTTCCTTCTTGCAGTATGGCAGTCAGGTATTCTGAAAAGACACTCCATTTAAAATGCAGAAATTCTGAGTAAGATTTGACAAACTGCAGATAATGCATTACTGGGCTTAAAAAAAATAAGCTAAATCAGCTGGGGCTGAAACAAAGAGATAACTGAAAACCAACTGGGAAACAGGATAGGAAACAGAAATGGAAATATTTTCCAATATCAGGAAATCAAATGCCAGAGACTTTGGCTCATGCAAAGCTGGGGAAACTGAACTTTGATCCCCCCAAAAGTCAGGTCCTTCCTAATGATATCCCCTCAATGAAAGGGTGGAATTAAAAAAAAAAAAAAAAACTCTTGTGGCAAATTGAGCTCATATGGAAATTTCTGCCTCTCTTGAACTAGCCAATCTCACTCCTTAGCATATACCATTGAGAAATGCTGGCATTGGATATGCATTCCAGAAGACATGTGCAGATCTGAAAATAAGCCAAATCTCTAAGATTTTTAAAAATGTGAAGAACTCATTAACAGGAAATTACAGCATTAGAAATGAATAAGCTACAGCACCTTTATCAGCATGGATGAGCTTCTCAAACATATGTTGAGCAAAAGAGCAAGTACAGATACATGTTTTCAATTCAAAATACATGCGAAGCTAAAGAATGTATCTTAGTGCAGGGATAGCTATGTATGTCCTATAACCTGACGATGTTCAAAGGAACGATGAAGCCCTGCTTGTGTTGAACTATAGAAGTGAAGAGGAAAAATGAGTGTGAGAAGTACATGGAGGGCTTCAAAGTTTTAGTAATATTTTATTTCTCAAGCTGGGTGCTGTTTTGTTAACATTTGTTTATACCTTATATTCAATTCATTTATTTACTCCACAAAGATTTGTTGATCACCTACTTTGTGGCAGGCATTCAAGGAAATTGGTACGTGAGTGAAAAAAAACCACAAAAAAAATCACTGCTTTTGTGGATCTTGTGTTTTAGAGGAGGAATACAGAAATTAAATGTTAAAATATTACAAATTACAAAATTACATAGTATTTTAGATGTTGACATGGGCTGTTGTGAAAGTTCAGCAGTGTATGGATGGCAGAAGATACTCATTTGACATAGGTAGGTGGGGAGGGCTGATTGAGATGGCATTTGAGCAAGGACGTAAAGGAAATGAGGGAGTATAAAATATTTTGTAGGAAGAGCATTTTAGCAGGTGCAACAGTTAGTGCAAAGCCCTAAGCCTGGAAGGGTTCAACGTAGTTGGAGCAGAGTAAGTGAAAGGGAAAGTCATAGAAAACGAAGTCAGAAATGTCATGAGAGGTGGTCAGGGATATTCCAGGGCCCTGAAGGCAAGTGTAAGGATGCTGGCTTTTACTCTGAGTGAAAATGGGGAGCTATTGAGCAGAGTATTGACATTTTTAACTTACTTTTTAAAGTATCAGTCCAGCTGAGATGTGAAGAATCGACTGCGGGGCATGACAGGGGGATAAAAGCAGGATAGCCAGGCAAAGGGATCCAGGCAAGGGACGACGATGAGCCAGAACGAGGGTGCAGTACAAGAAGTGACAGGAAGCAGATTGTATCCTGAATTTTGAGACAACAGGATTTCTGGATAGATACAGCACAGGATGTGGCGGGCAGGGGGAAGAGTGCAGGATAACTCCACAGTTCTCGGCACGGACAAAAGAAGGATGGAATCATCATGAGCTGACTTGGGGAAGACTGTGCATACATTAGCCTGCTGAGGCTGCAGTAACAAAATACCACAGACTGGGTGGCTTAAACAACAGAAATTTATTTTCTCACCATTGTGGAGGCTGGAAGTCTGAGATCAAGGTGTGGCCAGGTTTGGTTTCTTTTGAAGCCTCTGTCCTTGGCTTGCAGATGGCCACTTTCTTGCTATGTCTTCACAGGGTCGTTCCTCTGTGTCTAGTATCTGTCTCCTCTTATAAGGACACCAGTCAGATTGGGCTAGGGCCCACCCATATGTCCTCATTTTACCTTAATTACCTCTTAATTTTACCTTAATTACTTGTCTCTAAATGCAGTCACAGTCTGAGGTACTAGGGGTTAGGGCTTCACATAGGAATTTAGATGGAGGAGGGGAGACACAATTCAGTCTGTAACAGTGGATAAGTAGGTTAGGGGTGGGCGATTAAGGAGTTTAGTTTCATATGTGTTCAATTGAGGTATCTTGGAAATCTACATAGAGCTTTGTGGTAGGGAGCATTAACCATAGGTCTAGAATTCAGGGAAGAGATTAATAGCTAAAGTTACAAATTTTAGTGCTGTTAACAGTGGAGTTTAAAACCGTAAGACTCGATGAGACCCTCAAGGGAATAAGTGTAGGTAGAAAAGAAAAGATCAGAGCCATTTGGCCCCCAACAGGAAGTCATCAATGATCGGCAGAGGCTCTCAGAGGAAACTACAGAGGGACTATGAAGGGAAGAAAATCCAATAAGCCAGATGAAAAAAGGTGGTAAGGAAGGAATGATTGTATGCAGTAAATGTTGCTGATATGTCAAATAAAATGGGGTCTAAGAACTGGTACCTCAACTTGTCAACATGAATGTCATTGGGGAAATTGGTAAGTCAGAGTAAAGATGATTGTTTGAAGATATTTTTTCTTACAGAGTATCAGAGAGAAAGAAAATAGGTGATAGGGAATATGGGGTCAAGAGAAAGTTTTATTTTTAAGATGGAAGAGCAATAGCATGTGTGTGTGCTAATGGGAAAGATCCCACAGGGAGGGAAAAATTGATGATCTGGAAGAGAGAAAAGGAAATTGCTAGAGCAATGTCCTCAAGTGAATGAGTGAAAATGTGATCCATTGGAGCAAAGGTCCCCAACCTTTTTGGCACCAGGGACCAGTTTCATGGAAGACAATTTTTCCATGGACGGGGTAGGGGAGGGAATGGCTTCAGACAAATTCTCATAAGGAGCACACAACCTAGATCCCTCGCATGCACAGTTTACAGTAGGTTAAGGCTCCTATGAGAATCTGATGCTACCACTGCTCTGACAGGAGGTGGAGCTCAGGTAAGGATGTGAGGGATGGGGAGCGGCTGTAAATACAGATGAGGCTTTGCGGTCTCAACTGCTGCTCACCTCCTGCTGTGCAGCCTGGTTCCTAACAGGCCACGGACCAGTACTGGTCCATAGCCCAGGGGATGGGGACCACAGCACTACAGGGATTATCTTTAGACAAGAAGGGGCAAGGATAATCTGAATAACAGGCATGTAGACATTTAGATGACATATTTATATGTTTATGTATAAGTGTGTGTCATATATTCATTTACCTATGTATAAAATATGCCCTTCTTAAGTCTGGCTTAATGAATAGTTATTGTTTTATCTGTTCCCCCCACACACAGCCTCCCCCTACCTTTCCATTATTCTGGAAAATGCTTCTTCATATCAACTGGGTGCTCTGGAGAGAGAGATGGGCTGCCCATTGACCTGAAGAATGAATATATGATTCCCAGTGCTTTATAATAAATGGCCCAGGTATGGTCATGGGATTCCAAATGAACCACTCCGTGGTCAAATTTTTCAAATAGGAGTTGAGGAAAGGTACTTTTCTCCTCTTTGATCACAGTATTGCAAGGTTGTAAGTTTGAAACTTCTTGTCTTATGGGTAAGCTCCTCTAGAGAATGAAGACTATAAAGAATCAAACAAAGAGAGAGAGAAGAGGCAGAAAATAATATATTCCCGGCAATACCAATAACCCATCTCAGTAACATCAACCATAATTTTTTTAATTGATTTAAGCCAAAAGAGGGTATTCAAGGATCTACAGATTTGATACAAATTATACTTCTGGTCTTTCTTTCCATTGTAACATTTGCTCCTGATGTTCCACCCATGCTAACTTACTTTTAATTGCAGCCAACCTTGACTCTTCCTCCTGTCTTAAACCTCACATCCCAGCATTCAGCCAACACTTTGATCTCAACAGTCAAAGTATTTCCTGAGTCAGACCCCTTGTCGCCGTCACCTCTGCCAGTCTGGTCCAAGCCACCCATATTTCTCCCCTTGTTGAATGAATAAGTAATTCTTAATTTCTAGACTTTTTTTCTATATTTGCTGTTTACTCCACCTGGAGTTCTCCATTTACGTACCCAAAAATGTCCCTTCTGCTCTGCAGGGGTTCCTGGTTCCTACAACCTGAAGCAACATCTCATATTAAAACCTCTTAGACCTCTCATGTCATTTGTTTCATTTTTGCTTTACTTTCAGTTATTTAGGGCCCCTTACAAGACGATAATCACACTGAGGGCTGTTTTAGTCAATATTGTTTCATCTGAAGCTCCTGATATGTACTACATTCTCAGTAAATACACATTGTATTAAGTTATTATAAATTAACCTGGGCTTTTTTTTTTTTTCCATTTAAGTAAGAGTATTTGACTGGGAGAGATACTACAATAAACTCTCCTACTACTTGTAAAGTGACTTTTGGTTGACTTGGGGATTAATAATGATGGGTAATAAAAAAGATGAGAATTTATTCCTGTTGGCATCCTAGGTTTACATTATTTTCTGTTCCCTTCTCCACTTTAAACCTTAGATGCAGAAATTGAGCAATGAAGGAAAAGAATGTGGAAGTGTGGTATTTCATAAAAGGACACGATGTGCCATTCTTCTTGGACTGCAATTTTTTTGTTCTATAGAAAAATATCATCGTGACCTCAGTTCAAAATAGCCTTCATGAGCAGAAACACATCAGTTGATATCTCCATATAATTGTTGACCTAGCAACTGCTATTCTAGCTTTATAAATATTGTCTCATTTCTGAAACTTATTTGCTTAAATAAAAGCTGCTGCTATGAGGCTTGGAGGTTAATTATGCCTATTCACCAAAAAAATATTTGTTTTAAATTTGTTGCTAAAAATTTCTGGGTTTAGTACCAAAATTATTTTAGCATAAAAATTTGTAGTTGAAAGGGCTAATAGAAATAGCTACCACTGACTCATCAATACATTTACACCTTGAACCACTCATATGTCTCCTTTTAATAACACATTTTGTCAAATACGCCAACATGAAATGATGGAGATTAAAAAGCTTATGATTAAGTAAAACCATCCTTTCAACATTAACATTAATATTAAACATTAGACAATACCAGACTGAAAGGAACTCTAGTCCATGATCATTCATTCCTAAAATCTGGTTTTACAGATGGTGAACCTAAATAATAAAATGTATTATACTATCAGCCTATACTAAGAAACCCCTATTGCATGCTAAAGTTAATAGCTTATCTCAGCTACAAAAAATGGGACTGCAGCAGTATTAGACCAATAATGCCATGTGATCTACCATGTAATACAAATACCAAATGTTGTATTCCTAAGCAGAAAAAAAATGGGAATTTTGTTTCATGACTATGGAATGTGATATTCCCTTTGGATTATCTTCTTTGGGCCCATTTTTATCTTGAGATAATGAAAGCTTTGCATGAGTAACCTAGGATAGACTATGTTCTTTTGAAACTAACTTTTTCTTACTGCCAAATAAATCTCTTTTAAATATGTTCTCTGTGAGGCAATCATGACATCCATTGGCCAACTGGATCTGGGGTTATGCCTGGATACTTTCCACGTTGCACGTGGTTGTCAATTTGAATTGTGTATCAACTACCCATCATATTTGGCACATCTGTACTTAACATTGGCATTAATTTTACCCTATTGTTCTAATTGCAGTACTTTGATGTAATGACACCATTCAATTCACAGATGGTACTGGTGGGGGGTTTTCCCAAAAAAAATATAATGTAATTTTAATTTGGAATGTGAGAATGCCAAAAATGAGAGCTTCATTGATTAAGTTATCTGAGCCTGCTAAACAGTTGAACATTTGAACTAAATAGGAAAAACTGGGAAAGAGAACAGCAGGTTTCAATACCAACCTACTGCAAGTGTTTTGTTTTTTTGATGACAGTCTATGAGGCTCACAAGACTTATCTGTTCATAAACAAACTTTGTCATACTTAGGATAAGCAAAATAAAATCTATATTTTTAAAGAAACTAAAGATGAAGATGCTAAAGATGACGTCTTTGGTGGGTGAAGAGGCCTGCAAATTGAAAGGTAATCATTTAATTTAAATTACTAAATTTAAAAATTATTTGAAGTATCATCACAGATTTGATATGAATTTATCTCTATATCAATATGTTTTAAAAGATTTCCCTGGAGTATCACTCTCACAATTGCCTATGACATTGTGAAATAGTGCCTATCACAATTTGAACTTAATAGAATCATACCAGGGGATAATCGAGTAACTTTCCAAAAGTCACAGGACCCCTAATTGATGGGGAAATGACTAGAATACAAATTTTTATTTCTTATTTGAAGATATTTTATGGGACACTGCTCATTCTATTGAATAAAAAAGTGTTACCATGTTGTTTCAACACGAAACAGACCACCCTTCCAATAAGAAGGGCGCCAAGGTGTATGAGTACAGGATTATTATACTTAACTTTGGAATAGGATTGGCAAGGAGAGGCATTAATCCAAAAGCACAGCTCATTTTAGTAATTTGCTCAGAAATAAAAATAAAAGCTGAAGAAAATCATGGATGGAATGAAAGGTATCTGACTACAGGATGAGTGAAAATCCAAACAGGCTACACCCCAAATCAACAATTCACTTTACTAAAATACAGGAAGCCAGGGACTTAGTGAGCTAAGAGAATTCAAACACAGCTGGGTATGTCTGGTGAAGTAATAGGATGGTGGACTCACTGAATTTTTTTTAGGAGTAGGCATGCATGGGAGCAGAGGGTCGCCAAGGCAAGGCATGGCGTGTGAGCAGTAACTGGAGAAGGTTGCAACATGTCAAATCCCTTGTTTTCCCCTAGGGACTATAGCTGGGCCCCATGAGAAAGAGGCTACAGGCTGAAGCCAAAGGTGCTATTTTTATAAAGGACATTTATTAATTTTGGGATCACAAAGTTCTTCCCACTTCCGGCTAAAAGACAAGAGTGGATTCAGTTCAATAATGACGTAGGAAACGCTGGGTTATTTGTTACCATAAATGTTGATTGTATTGAAAGCTCATTCCCCTACCCCAGGGAGAAGAAGAAAGTGATCAGGTATCATTTTCAAGTAGCCCTGTAAGTAGGAGATATCAGGAGGGAACCCAGATTCTGTGGACATTAGAGGATTATTCCTGAGTACATTTGAAACTCCTTGAAGTTCTATCAGATATAGATGAATGAGAATTTCAAGAGTGGAAAAAGAGCTTGTTCATTAGCTTGTACTAAAAACAGAGGTTTGAGTTTTACTTTTATTATTAAACTCACAGGCTGGAATGTCTTGGGAAACTTGTTTTAAACATGAAATTTTCTTAGAGCAGTGATCTAACACCTCTCACACTGCCAAGGGTTATAGGAAGCCCCAGCTCCTTAAAAGTGCCAACTTTGGTTATTAGCCTTAAAGGAGATGTGAACACTACATAGCAGGCTGGCCTGGGAGGCTAGAGAGATGTTGAGGAGTGCTGATTCATGGCAAACACACTTCTGGAACCATCATCTGCATCTCTGTGCAGACTTTTTCTTCGGAGGCACTCTCCCTGTTTATGTAAGATGTTATTTCCTTAATGGCATCTGTAGGGCAAAAGTTGTGCTAAGTTCTGTTTTAATTTCTCAGTGTTTCCTATGGAATTTCAACATTAATCATCCCCAAATTTGTATGGCCCTTATCTGCAGTGATCAGTATTAAAATGTTAGCCAACTCTTGATTTTTCCAGATCATGCTCTGGGTGGTAAATTATGTATCATGAGGTCAGTTAGAAGCCTCACATGAGAAAACCCCATTTCTACTGCAGAGTGGCTTTTCAAACCTTTAAGCAATCTTATAGGCAATGAGCCCCATGGAAAGCTAATTGTGGAGAGTACATGTGAGCTAAGAACCTTGGAACTTAGTGGGCCATGAAAGAAGTAGGTTCTCGATACCATGAAATGCTCACTCTCCCCCTAGCTATCAGTAGGCATCTTAATTTTAGACAGAGATCCCTTTGAATAAATCAACAAAGTGAAGCGACCACTTTGCATTTCTATTTTTCACCACTTCTTTGTTATCATTACCTAGAATTGATTTTCCTTCCCAAAATACCATACTGTATCTCCATTGCCTTGAGGTTTATCGGCTTCCATATCTGTATTTCTATAATATAATTTTTAAAAAAGCTATTCTTTCCAAGTGTGAATTTTTATTTTACATATATGTGTGCATGTGTGTGTATATACAAACTTCCTCATTTACTGCCAAAAGTTATTGCATTTTAGTTAATTTTTGAAGCTTGTGCAGCTGTTAATTAAAGTGGCCATTACAAGATGATTTAGCATATAATTTTAGAACAGCATACTGCAAGTTTGAAAAGACCTACACCTGTGTTTACCTGTGTACTATAGCTGGTTTAGAGAAATCCAGATGAGACCCAGGTGCCCAACCCACTTTGTTGCAATATTTATATTTTACACTAAATATGTTTATCTCTCACATTTCTACTTACACAGTCATAATTATGATGAACAGCATTTCCATACCTCTCTCTGGGAAGTGGAATTCCTTTTCTTTCTTGAAGCAGAAGTACGAAAATTAACTTATTGTTGTGCCAATTTTTCAAGCTTATTGGATGAAAATTCCAGAATGTTACTTTTCAATAAGTCTCACTTTAAGGCTAGAGATAACTAAAGTAGTAAAGCATCTTTTAGATAAAACCTGCTTGTAAGAGAAAAAATATTAAGACATTAGGGTGCAGATATTTGATCAGATGAACTTAGAAGCATTGGTATAGAGTTTGCATAGCTTTTAAATTGACAATACTAAATATTTTCACTAAGTAACGCATATTGTTTGATTTTATATGTACGACTTGGGCCATTGAATATGCTCTCTGCTACCTTTCTTTCCACTGTATTCATCTGATAGTCATTCCGATGAGAACTGAGAAATTCTGAAATGTGATCTTCCAGCTGAAAAGTTCTAGTTATTGTTGTTCAGTTTGTGCAAATTCAAACAAGTTTCAATTAATTTTCTGAGGTTAAGTTTAGATTCACAATACTCAGAATATTAGATTTTTAAGCAACCAGTTTCCCAGCTAGCCTGAACTATGACTGCCAAATTAATACAGGTTAGATCTCATTGTTTTAGTCTCACCCTGGCTCCTCAGTTGTTGAAATGAAAAATATTTTTTCAGCTGTTCTTCATCTTATCTGGCCAGTTGTTCATTTTGACCTAACCTGGGGGGCCTTTGATCACGATGTGCAATAAGTAGCAAGATATGACTGTATTTTTAATAAGTTTGTGGGGTTGTCCATTAGCCTCAGCGTTTTCTGGAAAATGTGAATTAAAAATCCTTCATGCATTTTTTTCCTGAGTTTTAGATGTTCATGGCATTGATTTCTTAACTTGTCTATATATTAATAGTAAGGACTTTTTCCACACAAGAGTCCCTTTAAAAGCACTTGACTCAGCCTGCAGTATTTTAACCGATCTGAAGTCATCCACTGGGCTGATAATAAGACCGTATCATTTTGCTGCCATCGTTTTAAAGTGGGATTCTTATTCTGAGGCTTGAGAAAATACTTCAATAATTTTATATTCACTATTGTGTGTGTTTTCTGTGTGTGTGTGTGTTGATACCTGAGTCTTGTCTATAGCCACTAAATTTCGTTACAGGAAGCATATTTAACTATACCGATTATAATAGAAATGAACTAAAGCCACTCAGCAATTTACTTGTAACTTCCTTTATATTAATATATTAGAACAATGTTGTTTCTCTAATAAGGGTTATGACAGCATGAATCCAAAATGTTTACTCTTTATTTTATTCCTTTTAAAAATGGAAGAAAACTTATAAGCAGTTTACTGAGGCCACATCTTTATAATGTGACTGTTTCTTCATTTGAAAGTTGCTATGACATATAGATATGCAAGCACTGTGATTAGATTGCTGTTTGTCATAATGCCAACCCATTGTCCTATGTATTGATGTTTGGATTTCCCACGATCAAATAGTAAAAGAAATGTGAAGTGTGATTCTCTCCTATTTGGAACACAAAGTATGACATGAATCCACTAGAACAAGATAAAATATGTCCTAAGTGAGAATCGACTAGCTCTAATTTGTGTCCTGAAGAAATGGGGAATGAAACTCTAGTACAATTTTTTGAGTAGTAACTATGTTCTAGGTACTAAGTTAAACATTTTACATTTTTCACTCATTTATTCCTCATAAAAGTCATATAATCTATAATTCTCATTTCATAAGTAATAAAAATAAATTTGAGAGAGTTAAGGCAACCTTTCCATGCTTGTTCATGTACATCCTTGTGAAATCCCTCAGAGTTGGATTTCTGCAGACATCTTTCATTTATGAGAAATCACACTCAACTTTGGGGCAAAAATCACCCGCAAAGGTACATAACAAATTTTCCATGTACCTAATTTTAAACTTCTCACACAAACATTAGTTATATCTGTATGTCAAGTGACAACAAACTGAATTAAAAATGAGTCAGTGTTCTTAACATAATCACTAACTGACTTCTTATCTAACCTACCAATTCTCTCAAAATTAAAGCTCAGTTTTGCTCTATCAATGGGAGTAGGCCAAGCACTTTTCCTTCCACTGAGATTCCATTGACTGTACTTGTTGCAGATTCTTACAGCCCGTGAGTACTACGTCATGTACACAAGTGAGATCTTGAAAAGTAATTTTTTGTATAACTTCATCACTTCAATATGCACTTGAGATATTTATCTCAATAATGTCACCCTTCTTTACCTATTACCTGGATCACCTATGTTAAGCTCCTCTTCTGTTATTGGGTTTGACTTACTGTCAAAGACTCTGAGTGTGGAAATAGACCACAGGAGTCAACCAAAGATGGGAGGACAGAAATAGATCATCTCTAACGTCCCCTACCAATTCCAACAGACAGGGATTCTTTAATGCCACCTTTAAGGTAATGCCCACATAACATCATAATGAGGACTGTGTAACTAGGAATGTCACTGTACAATATAAGAAGAAAATAAAAGCTACCAGTTACAGAACACCTACTGTGACACAAGAACTATGCTATATTCCAGGAGGCAGCAAAATTTTTCTGAAAAAGGGCCAAACAGCAAATATTTTAGGCATTACAAGCTATATGGTCTCTTTAGCAACTGCTCAATCCTGCCGTTATAGCATGAAAGCAGGATTAAGAAACAAGTAAACAAATGAGAACGGCTGTATTTCAGTAACATTTTTGTTATAAAAACCAGCAATGGCCTGCATTTGGCTGGCAAGACATAGTTTGCTGAGCCCTTCTATATGCTCTATATGTTTGCTATAGTTGTTAGAACAAACATCAAAGAAAGACACTGTTGAATTTATTCTATAGATGAGGAAACTGGGATTCAAAGGGGTTTAGTATACACAAGATCTAATTGGGAAAATAGAACCAACTCCCAGCAATTCCATAAAAGGAATTTGAAGCAAGGAACTAGTTAAAAGGGTATTAGAAGTGCTAAGAAGCCAAAGAGGGTACCGTGAGACAATCCCAAGATTAGTAACAGAAAGAAGTTGCTACCATGCAAAAGCAGGTGGTGGCATTAACAGAGCCCAGGAGCTGCCCATCAGGGACCTCATTGGAAAGGGGTGTCCAGAGAGATCTGGGATCCTGGAAGAGATGCAACCCCTTTGGTGTGCCAGCAGACAGGGCAAGAGATACCCTGCACCCTGCTTCTTGCCTCTCCCACCACGGTGGTGGTGGATCTTAGCCAGATTGTAGTTTGCAGCTATTGGCTTCTTGAGGTACAGAGCGGAGCAGGGAATTTATCTCAAAGCACACAAAAAGTGATAGGAACAAGTCATAATAACATTGTCATGGTTAGAATCTAGGTCTGTCTCCTCCAACTGCCATGCACTTTTATTGTACAACAGCACACGTAGAGTTTGCCTCCTATCTTTTCTTCTCACATTTTACAAATGTGATATTTCTCAGGCTCAAAAATATAACCCCCGAGATTTTTAGCTTCCCTCTATAGCACTCAGTACAAATGATCTCTTCTTTCTATAAAGAACCAAAACAGTGATGTCCATAGCCACAGAAAAGTGAAGGTAATTCTGTTAATTTGCCAATGCTTTATTTCACAATGTTGAAAAGAACATGCTTACAAAAAATTTTAGCTTATTTTCCGTAAGTTTTTTATGCATCCGTGAAGATTCATGTAGGATACATATGAGGATCATCCCAATTTCACTTGAGTTTTAAGTTGGTAGATTTATTCCTCCTAAATATTAATTTCACAAGATTATTTTCAGGATAGGTAGTCAAATAGTCCTTGATAGTTTGACAACCCTGGGAGTATCTATATGCATTGCTCAAAAGATTACTTGTCTTACTGTTTGCTAAAGTCACTTTGAGCATATGCAGCCTGCATGACAGCTGGCAAAATGGTTACCTTTAAAGTTCCAGGGGAGCTACAAGGAGACAAGATAGACAATAAATTGAGATGCCCAAAAATGATCATTTACTCCAAGATTCTCTACGCTCTTGGGGAGCCTCTTCAGTTACATTTCAAAATGGAAATTTTTTATCACCCAAAGATACAAAATTAGGATAAATAACATCATGAAGGGACCAGGCAGATGAGTGAAAGTTCTTAAAGAGATGACAAAGAAAGCTGTGGCACCACACAAAACAAGAAAAAAAAGAGGCATCAGGAATTTACAGAATATACAGTTGATCCTTGAACAACCTGGGTTTGAACTGCACAGGTCCACATATATGCAGATTTTTTCCCATAAATATATTGGAAAATTATTTGGAGATTTGCAAAACTTTGAAAAAAACTGAAATGAACCACATAGCCTAGAAATATTGAAAAAATTAAGGAAGACTTACCTATGTCAGGAATGCACAAAATATATATAGATACTAGTCCATTTTATCATTTACTAACATGAGATATACACAAATCTATTCCAAAATGTTAAAATTTATTAAAATTTAAAGCACACAAACATGGACGATGCATGGTGCCATTCAGTCAAGAGAAATGTAAACAAATGTAAAGATGCAGTATTTAATAACTGCATAAAATCAACTGCATTACATATTGTAGTATGTAATAATTTCATAGCCATCTCCTGTTGCTGTTGCGATGAGCTCAATGTTGTGTGTATCCACTTAAAATGCCAGGTACCACTGATCATCTCCATGTGAGCAGTCCGTCTGCCACTAAATTGCATATCACAGAAAAAGTGAACTTCCATGGTTCTCACATATTTGTCATCATTCCTAGTACAATACTGTAAACCTTGAATAACACCGTGGGACGCATACGAAGTGCCATTGTGATGCCGGAAGTGCTCCCAAGAATCAGAGAAAAGTCCTGACATTACAAGAAAAAGCTGAGCTGCTTGATATGTGCCATAGAATGAGGTCTGCAGCTCCAGTCACCACCATTTCAGACAATTCTTCTTGTAAACCAACCATGCAAACTTACAGTATTGATAAATACAGGACAGTACTGTAAATGTATTTTTCTTCCTTATGATTTCCTTCATCACGTTTTCTTTTCTCTAGCTTACCTTATTGTAAGAATACAGTATAAATTACATATAACCAGCAAACTGTGTGTTAATCAACTGTCGATGTCATAGGTAAGGCTTCTTGTCAACAGGAGGCTCTCAGCAGTCACTTTTGGGGGGAGTCAGAAGGCATCCCTCATCCCTGCATTGTTCAAGGTCACCTGCACTCAAAATAGAAGTCTGTCACTTAAATTTAGGTGTAATTAAAAATATAGAATCTGATTCAGAATTTGAAATATGAGCAATTGCAAATGATGAGGCTGAGAGTTCTCTGTGATTAGAATTCTAACTGCCGGTAACAAAAAAGCAATCATTGCTGCACAAACTGACATGGGAAACAGAGAGGAGGCCCGGAAGACAATGCTGAACTTACACCCTGAGTGAAGACACTTACTTCAGCCACACTCACCTATAAGCCACATTCACCACTTCCTAGGCAGTAGTTAAACAAAACCACATCATTTATTATTGACAATCAGTTATGTATTTATTTCCTTTTAAATGTCCTAAATAATTGCCAGAATTGAGTTCTCATTTCAGGCTCTGACTACCTCTGTTCTGAGTGGAGACCCTGAAATTTTCCCATAGTCCTAAATTAAAAGAAGAAATTTAATTGCCATTGAAGAATAATATCTGGTTGCATCCAACTGGCAATGGCTCTTGAGTTTCTGTGCCCAGTGAGCTGATGAAAGGAACTGAATAATACAGTTGGTAAGGGCAGGTGCTCTGGGTCCATGGGTTTGAATCCTGCTCTGCCACTAACTGCAGGCATTTAATTAACTCAAGTTATTTATGCTCTCTGTCCCTCAATTCTCTCATTTATAAAATGAGGATAATAATCGTACCTTCCCATACTGCTGCTATGAGGATTAACCAATAAAACATTCTGACACAATGCTTCTCAGATTTTAATGTGCTTAAATAATCACCTGGGAATCTTGTTAAAATGCAAATTCTCAGCACGGTGGCTCATGCCTGTAATCCTAGCTCTTTGAGAGGCCGAGGATTCCTTGAGGTCAGGAGTTCCAGACCAACCTCAGCAAGAGCGAGACCCCATCTCTACTAAAAATAGAAAAAAATTAGCTGGGCTTGGTTGTACGCCCCTGTAGTCCCAGCTACTCAGGAGGCTGAAGCAGGAAGATCGCTTGAGCCCAGGAGTTTGAGGTTGCTGTGAGCTAGGCTGACACCATGGCACTCTACTCCAGGGTGAGAGAGCCAGACTCTGTCTCAAAAAAAAAAAAAAAAAAAATGCAAATTCTCTTGCAGTAAGTCTGGGGTGAGGACTGAAGTTCTACATTTTTAACATGCTCTAGATAATGGTGAAAGTGTTGGTCTGTGAATCATACTTAGAGAAGTGAGGATTTATGAAAGTGCCTGGCACATAGCAGGGGTTAAATAAGCATTGTATGTAGTATTATTACACAGCATTCATTATAGAAGGGTGGCTTAATATATCTCATCCTACCTGACTGTTATATACTGTATACATTATGTACTGTCCTCAAGAGCAGGTACATTCTTCTTCTACGGGGCCTGCCTTACTTGCCGCAGGCTGAGCTGTTCTGTTAGTTTTTTCTGTTCCTTCTTTTTCCTTGCCACTTCCACTGAAGAGGTTTTTCTCTATTTTCTCAATTGTTACAGAACATATTTCTGTAACACTTTTGCAAAATGACCATGTATCATCTCTTGACAGCTTTTATACTGTGTTACTACCCGTCTCTCCAAGTAGATTGCAAGTTCTGATGTCTTCTCAGCCTTCTGTATCAACCACTTTCCCTAATCTAATGCCCTGCATATGTTAAGTGCTCGATTAATGTATTTGATCTTTTTTGGTTGGAGAAACCGTGATTCATTTATACTTTCTCCTTTCTAAGATGAGCTGACACAAGATTGGGACATGCAGTCCTCTCCTTTTATACAATTCCTGGGATATCTGTCTTACTACATTTGTTTTTCTAAACCAATTTATTTGAGACAGAGGTGGAAAACATGTTTGTTTCTACTATTAATAGAAGGGAAGGAAATACAAATATTAATAGATTCCTCCCAAATACCTATTAGCACTGTCAAATCTTTAAAGCTACATGCAAAAGATTTGAGGCTAAAAAATTATATATATTTTTTCCAATATTCTCTGTGTGACTTGTGAACCACAAATTCTGATAAAGCTTTTTTTATCTTTTCTGTCCCTGCTAAAATTCTAAGTTGCTTCATGTGCAAGTCTGTGTGGTGGCTGGATGAATTTTACTAAAGATTCTTTTGATTTGAATGGAATCTTTCTACTGCTTCCAATTTTGTAGGTCTAAACAATCTCGGAAGGGAACATAAAGATGCAGACTGAAGAGTCATGCAAACCTAGGTTTGAATCCCATCTCCATTGTTTTTTCATTCTGTGACTTTGAAAGACGCCTAAACTTTCTGGTTTGGGCTTCCTTGCTGATTAAATGAGTGTAAGTAATAATTTTTGTATTTATATCCAGTATCTGGCACAACAAAAATGATGAAAGAATCTGAGCCATTCTTGCTGAAGAAAAGAATTTTTTTTTTTCATATTTAGGAAAGCCAACTTGAAGTTCACGGTCATAAAGATCTTCCATAAAAACCATTCAATACGGTCATTCCTCTTCACTTTTATGGAAGTGCCTCTCCACAAATCAAAGCTTCACTCCAAAACGCATAATTTATGGACCAATAAGGACTTCTTGAGCACCAAATAAATTGAGTGTTTAGCACAACATAGGCACCATGCGTTTACTCAGAGGCAGTATGAGGAAGATTCACGTCCTGGTTCTCTAGTAATCCCACGATAGAGTTATTAAATTGTTTTATTCTGAAGAGTTGTTTCTTTGTTTTGTTGTCTTTTTTAAGGATTGGGATTATTAAGACTCTTTGTCTTGGGTTTTGATCAATCAAAAGAGTGAAAATAAGAAGAAATAAATAAAGGGACATGCTAACAACAGAAGGCAGGGAGGGGAGCGAGGCAGAGAGGGATGGTAGGGAAAGAGAAATTTTAGAAACGAATTGTGTTAAGAAGAAACTGATAAATAAGCAGTCAGGCGAAATCTCTCTGGAGGAAGGACAAATAAGCACATCTTGACTTTCATGTAACCCTTAATCTATTTAGAGAAGGAAGAATCAGGAAATGAAGTGCTTCTCAGCAGTAGTTTAAGTGAAGAACAAAAATTAATTTACTTGACTTTCAAGCTATGAGACTTGTTTATACTCTGTAGAAACCACAATTTCACACTCCTAGATTCTAGTACAATGTTGACAAAACAACTTTCTGGTAAAATCAGACAAACGACTCACCACCAACTGCATTGCATCCAAGATGTCTTTATCTTATGAGACAATCACCCTTCCACTAATTTAATAAATCAGACTTGTAGATCCAAGAAAAGGATGTTTGAAAGATGATGGGCACGGTTACTAGTTGGTCCTGAAGTAAAAGTTTTTTATTACTTGAGAATTGAGTTGCACAGTAAAAAACTATAAGAATTCTATCAACACAACACAATGGTTATATTGACCTAACATGTTAAAAAATGTCAGTGATCTAAAAACTTTTAGGCTAAGACCAAAACAACTTTTAAAGCAGGAAAATACTTTTAATTTGAAATATTGCAATATGGAATGGATATTGGTTGTGCAATGCGATGTAATTCAAAAATGAAATTAGTATAAACTTCTGTAGCCAGTTTTTCACTCTGAAAAACTGACCTCAAAAAAATTAAAAAAGCATATGCCAGATAATATTCTGTAATGTCTATATTAATAAATCTATATGAAATCATTTCTGTATAATAAAAAATAATGCAAGAGTTGAATTATGAGTTGTTATAAAATCTCTATGCATTTACTATTGTATCAGGTAGCTATTGCGAACACAAAGCTCATAACAAACAAAAATCTCAGTGGCACACTATTATAAACATGTTTTTTAGGTAGTATGTTTATGTGTGAGAGGGAAGTTTTCTGCATACGCTGGGCTCAGGTGGGTGCCTCTCCTTCAAGGTGGACTTTGTTACTTGGGGTTTCTACTTAGATTTCCTTCATTTGTGTTTATTCTTGGTCCCATATTAACAACATATACAAACTCTGCCCTGTCGAATACCTCTCTTCTTTAGGGATTTTAAACTGAGATCCAAGCTCAGCTAACATTTAGCTATATGCAGAGGTCCTAAAAATTGAGATGGTGACATTTGGGCAGTTTTCAATGAAGTTGAAAGAGTTGAACTCACAAATGCCTCTGAACTTCCATTCCTAGTAGAAGTAGAAGCAGCCCTGACTCCATTGTCTGAATTTGATCTCCCATTGCCTAAAGAACCTTTAATGGCTTCTTGGGAAGTTGTGCACTTGAAAAGAACTGTTGATCTTCCCTATGGCCCACATCTACTGCTGTTCATTGTCTCTAGAGTCAGATCTCAGTAGATCACAAGTAAGAAGTTGTGATTCACAAAAAAAAAAAAAAAATTAAGATTTTTCCACTTATTCCTGGGAATATATACATATGCATGTGTGTGTGTGTGTGTGTGTGTGTGTGTGTGTGTGTGTGTGTGTCTATTCTAAGGAAGACAGATCAGAGTGAAAAGAATGTGATATTTGATCTGGTTGAATTTATTGATATTGGTATATTAACCAGAGATTGGCAATTCAAGTAGAGATGATAGTGACTCTATCAGTTTACTTGAATGGTTGACAAAAACCTGAACCGAACATTGCCCAACAGTAAATGAAGTACAAATGCCAGAACTTCCTTGGTATACTAAAGACAGAAGGTGAACAAAATATAGTCCATGAACCAAATCCAGCTTGCAAACTGTTTTTGTAAATGAAGTCTTAATTGCAACACAATCATAATTTCATAATCGTGCTTGTTATTTTATGTATTGTTTATGGCTACTTTCACACCAAAACAGCAGAGTTAGGTAGTTATGACAGAGACTATATTACTCACAATGCCAAAAAATTTTATTTTATTTTATTTTTTATTTTATTTTATTTCAAGAAAATATGAGTGTACAAACATTTTGGTCGCATTTTGTATCTTTGCCTCTCCCTAACCAAAATTTTTTATTTAGTCCTTTAATGAAAATATTTGCTGACTCATGCTCTAAAAGAAAAATCCAAAACACTGAGGAGAGGCTGGAGTGAAAAGTGTGTGATCTGCTTACCTTCCCCCTAACTATTTCCTTTGGAGAATCTAGAAAACTCTTTCTTCACCAAGGCCTTAGAGATGCACAGGTGAAGGGAGCACCAGGACGCTTGATAAACTCTGCACATCAGGAATGACAGTGTTAAATGCTACTGCTGGAAAGGACTTCCTGGTTTTAACTAGGCTGATGAAATCCTGGAATAGCAGAGGTCAAGTGGAATACTTAATTGCCAGTGACAAGGTGTGAATTGTAACTATAATGTGCAGCCAAGCCAAAATAATAATCTGAATGGTTTGACCTGCAGAAATCTTTGTCAGTGATTAAATGATCATGGTAATCCCAGGAGTGGTATAAATGGACACTCTGCAAAAGTCTTACTTGATCTCTAAAAGCAAAGTGAGTCATGCCCCAACACTATTCCCACCCAGTCAATCCACAAACTGGATGAAAGAGAGGCCAGATCTCCTTGAGGAAGGACCCTATTACACTTCCAAAAATGTGTTTGTAAACATTCCCCTGAGCCTAACCCAAAGGGACCTATGTCATTTACTAGGGCAACCATGCCCTGAAAAAAAAGAAAGAAAGAAAGATCTAAATTTTTCAAAGATTACTGACCCAGGCTCTGAACTGATGCTAAACGCTTGGGACTCCAGATCTCTCTGTGGTCTACCAGCCTAACAGAGGTCAAATGATAAATGGAGTTATGTCTCAGGTCCATCTTATTGTAGGCCCAGGGGATTACTGAACCCATCGTCTAGTGTGGCCATGCTGTATGCAGCAGAGAACTATTAACCATTCAAAAAGCATCCTCTGGATGCCACTGGGCCCCAGTAGAGACTTAGAACATGACCATGGAATGTCAAATGATTATGCAACCAGATATGCTTATCTTGTCAAACCCACAAGTCATAAATTTGGATGGGACACAGGAACAAGGGTACATTAAGAATGGACACAGGAAAATAACATGACCCAGATGTCATGTCATTTCTGTTATACTTATTTATCTTCCTCTATTCATATTTATGGCCTTATAGGGTATTACTTGTGTCTAGAGGAGGAAAGAAACCCAATTTTGGTTTATTGATAAGTCAGCTCAATATGTTGTTGCAAGCCAAAACTAGACTGTCAACCCATCAGGGTCCCCATGAAGGGTGGCCCTCAAAAACAGTGATAAGGTGAAATCCTGCTTTTGGTAGAAAGTTAGGCAATACACCTGTTCACCAACTTGATATGAAGGTGGAAATGGCCTAAGGTAAGAATATATTAATAAATAGACCCCTAGGTGGTCAAGTGGCTTGGTTGATTATTTGTGGACTAGTAGGGACAAGATTGGAAGACTGGAGAAAAAAGATATCTGGTGCAAAAACATGATGGTAGACTTATAGGACTGGCTCCAATGTGTTTGGATTTTTATGTCTCACATCCAGGCCTCCCATAGAGTATAACTTGCCTAGAAGCCATGGAACAATGAGGTAGATAGGATGACTCATCCACAGTCTGTCCTTGGTCAGCTCCATGCTTCTGCAATTGTCTGATGAGCCAAGTGCCATGGTGGGCAAGGATGGAGGCTAAGCATGGGTTCAACAGCATGAACTTTTAATCATCAAGGCTGACCTAGCTATTGCTGCTTTTGAATGTCTGACCTGTCAGAGTGATATCCCTTGAGTATACCTACTAGGCACTTCCTGGTGGGTCAATTATATGGACCTTCTGCCCTGTAAGAGAGAGTGATGTGTCCCTACTGAGATTGGTATGAGTCTGCTTGTGACTTTGTTTTTCCTGCCCCCCACAAATACCACTACCACCAGTGCAGTATCCAAGGACTCACAAATTATGATTTATCACCATGGGTCCCTTCACAACATGTTCTTTGACCAAATAGATCCATTTTTAGTTGAAGGAAGAATAACAATGGATATACCACCAGGGGGTCCATTTCTCCTACCATAAATCACATCACCAGAAACTGCCAGCCTATTAAAGATATATCTAAGGTGCCATCTTGAGAGTGATACACAATGGATTTATGACACTTTTCTTCAAGATAAGTCAGGCACATAATGAGGAATGGACGTTATAGGGACTTGGGGATGGGTGTAAGGAGACTGGCATTTTCTCTGAGTGAAATGTGATGCCATTAGAGAATTTTGAACAAAAGAGTGACATGGTCTATCCTGTATTATACAGAAGCACTCAGACCGAAGTGAGGCAAAGGCAGAGCAGGGTGACCAGTTAGGTGACTATTGCAATAAATAATTAGGCAGGGGGGCGGATTAAAGATGACGGACAAGAAAAGCCGCCAGCCAGAGTGTCTCCGCAAAAAAGACAGATATTAGAAGAAAGCAGAAGAAATAAGCAAGCAGACTAGCATACATCAGACGAGGGTCAGAAAGAGGGATACCTGAGACCACGAGAGACTCCACGGGAGGAGGTTGCGGAGGAGAACTGCAAGGAGAAGCCCCCGAGAAGCTTGGAGACTGGCGACAAGGGTAGGTGGAGCGGCTAACTTTCCCCTCCCTTGGATCTCGGACTGCTGGTGGGCTCCTGGGCAGTTGGAGAGACCTGCTAACATCCACCCAGAGACGGCTGCTGCCGATGAGCAGTGAGCCTTTTGTGGCCACGGCACCAGGCTCCCAGCTCCCCCGGGACACCTCCCAGCCCACAGACTCAAGCCGATCGGCAGATGCCATATTGCCTCCTTCTCCCCTGCCCTTTCCCTACCCGCGGCTGCCGAGAGAGACAATTTAGCCACCACCCGGAGGCATCTCAAGGGAACAGGACCTTCCCATTTGGGGCCCTACAGCAGACTGAGGGGTACTCAGACTGTGAGCTCCCTATCCTCCAGCCCTCCCAGGCACTGCTGGCCCGGTGACTCCAGGAAAACAGGGTAGATCCCGAGGCTGAGAGACATCGACCCAGCTTGGGCACCCTGTGGGTGACTTAGGCCCAATACGCCACTTCCTGGAGGGGGTCACAGTTTGAATTCTGGGATCCAGGGATCAGACCTGCAGACCAGACCCGGTGTACCCAGGTCTTGCATTGCCCTGGGGCAGAGAAGAGACATTTGTGAATGTGCCTACTTGGTGTGTGTGCCTTCGGGGGCGGATCAGCGTGCTTGGGGGCAACTCTCCTTGCAGGGGAGGGCCATGTCCCCAGCTCAGGCTGCTATCCTGGGCAGGGAGCCTCCTGGACTGCATCACAGCCAGGGGAGACCCGCTGGCATGAGGTCCTGCCCGCTGGCAGAGGCCCAGGAGAAACTGCAGAGCTGGGGAGGGTAGAAAGGAGTGAGACTTGCTCCAGACTGCAGGTCTCAGACAGCCCCACCCCCACACGCAGACTTTCTGGCTGAGTGGGGCCATTTCAGCCCCTCCCTGACAGCTTTGCCCAGAAGCAAAGAAAAGCCTTTTGACCCCTGCTAACAGCCTGAGGGCAGGCTTACCCAAGCCAGCTCTGCCCAGACTCACTCCCAGA